>APFE030267720.1:117118-166469 GCA_000404065.3 Pinus taeda | reverse complement strand
TTTTTTATATTTTTTTGTAAACATATATAATATATACATAGTTGACACGAAAACCTTTGACCTTTTTTTTTAACTTGGAATGAAAACACTAGAAACTCATAATACTTTCCTACATTTTGTGGATTGTCAACCCTAATTATGAGGCCTCACCCCAAGGGAATCAAAGAGAGTAAAACCTGTGATCAGCAACAACTAGCAACAATATCAAAGAACTTGACATCTAGCTCTACGCCTGATCCATATTTATGAAGGAATAAAATGAAATACATATTTAAAATAGAAACACAAAGATATAGTGAAACTGAACTTCGATTAATAAATAACAAATGTTAAAATTGATTACATGCATAATGAAAGCAAACTCGAAGATGAAGCGCCAAAGACTTATGGGCTCCGATGGGGTAAGTTGGAACGTCAACTTCCCATGGTCGTAAATTTGGCATAGAATCTTTGTTTGGTGTGCATGATAGCCTGTTAGAAAGTTTTATCCAATGCGAGCAATTTTCGACTACCAATGTAAATGATGATCACCTATTTACCCAAAAAAACACCATTTGGGGCCTCAAAATGACTCTAGAAGTTTAGGACCTGAAATTTGCCAAAAATAGAAAACTACCAAAATAGGAAAATCATACTATGAGTCAGTGGAATAGGTGGGTGGCTACTAATATTCACCTGGATCAATCCTCCCCCCTTAGGAAGCATTGGTCTCCATTGTGTTGTGTTCCTAAATTAGATGAAGAAAATTTTGTTGAACTCGGTCCCTGTTGAGCCACTTTCCTTTATGCAGGAGTTGGTCTGCTTTAACAACCCGATATAGTTGGATCCTTTGTTGGCAGGTGTTCTTAATCTATGTGTCCATGATCTGATCAGTTGTGGCATGTTCAATGCAAACTGGGTTGAGCTCTATCAGTGTGAGTTGCTTTTCAATTCCTGTTGTGTCCAACAATGGTAGGAAGTATGGCCGAAGGTGGTCCACATTGAACGTTGGGTCCAGGCTAAGAAATGGGGGAATGTTGAGCTCAAAAGTGTTATCACCCATAGCCTTGGTGATGGTGTAAGGTCCATAAAGGAGTGGTCAAAGCTTCTAATGGGCCCCTGTAAGGCATTCGTTTTGCAAATGCAACCAAACTTTGTCTCCCACTTGAAACTTGTGTGGCACTTGGTGCTAATCATGACATTGTTTGTACTTCATATTGGTTTTATGCAAGATATCATGAACCTACTAGTGGATGTGTCAAATGCATTCAATAAACTTGTTGGCTTTATCAGCGTCGGATTAAACATGTGCAGATTATGTCTGTGTAGTTACAATGGTCATAGCAACATTAGTGGGACACAATGGTTGAAACCCCAGACCCACCTGAAAGGGGTTGTGGTCAATTGAGCTATGGAGAGATTTGTTATAGTTGTGTTGAACATAGGGGAGACTCTCATCCCATGTTCGTGGATGCTTAGATTTGTACATGTGTAATATGTTCATGATCATCCTATTGACGACCTTTGTCTGGCCATTAGTATAGGGGTAAAAAGCAGTTGACTTGGTGAGCTTGGTGTCCAACAATGTCAAGAGGCTCGTCTAGAATGCGCTTACGAGCATACTATCTTGATCTGATATGACGGTATGCATGATCCCAAAATGTACCCACACCCATTCAAAGAAGAGTTTGGCAGTAGCATCTACCGCGATAGTCTTTTTGAAGGTAGCCAATATGGCCATCTTAGCAAATCTATCAACGACCACAAATAGACAGTCATTACTATGCTTGAAGGAACACAAAGGTGTCCCAAGTAGCACAATAGTGTATCTTGGAGGTGGAAGTATGAAACTTGCTTGTCTTTTGTAACAACCCCCGGTTGATTTTCCATGTAAGGAAGGACATTATAAAGGAAAAAATAAGACCAAGGTCATGGGACACGTACTCCAAGTTGAATGGAGGGAAAAACATTTAAGTGGGTATCACTTGTAGTTAATTAATGGTTGTGGAAATTGGCTTGGCAAAAGGCAAAGGGTAATAAATGGTAATTAATTCAAGAAATAAAGGGAAATAGGAGAAAAGGAAGATGAAGAGACAAAAATATGCATGCAAGGGAAATTAAAGAGAAAAAGGAAAGGAAGAGACACTAGACATGAATGAAAAAAAGGCATCTAAGAAATAGTTGGCAACTTTTGATCAGTTTCATAAATCATACTCCAAGAAAGAGAGAGAGAATGAAGAACAAGCAAGCAAGCAAAGGACAAGCAAAGGAAGGCAAGGAAGCACAAGGAGAAGATTGGAACAGTGTAACACTCTCCTCCCACATCTACCCAAGTAACCGACCAACTGGGGTAAACATGTGATGAGAAGTTACTATGATATGATTCGACCTCCTAAGTAACGTTAAGGAAGTGGAACCGACGGAAACACACCATATAGACCTTCCACAACAACAACAAGACTCAGGTACCATCCCCACCTCTCAGCTAACCAACCCCTGAGTCCCACTGAGTTTTTTGACCAATTAACCCCCGGACTCTTCCATGATATGGGCATCCCAGCGTCCAGAGCCCACAGCACGGCATGCCAGCGCCCAGGGACTATTTTGCTCAAAGTTGTGTCAGCGTCCTCGAGATTTGAGCCACTTTTTTAGGCCCAGAGCCCAGGTCGCTACCCAGAATTGAATGACACCTTTAGAACAAAAAGATAGAAAGGGAATGATGATACAAATTCAATCACTTAAACAATCCCTTGACTAGACCCCCTACTAGCCATGACAGGCACTTCATCAAACATATTGCAAATATGTAATCTACGGGTGTAAGCAACAAGTCTGAGCATAGGGGTCTCATACTCATTTGAGAATTGCTAAGAAGCATTGATGTCTCAACACATTAGCTGCAATTTCATCTATTAGGCCATAGATACATTGTTCATTAATTTACAAGTAAAAACATGATGAGAGCCATATGTAGCAACTGTCATAATACATGTGCGTAACCATCATAATAGCAACAGGAATAGCAAGGAAATAACAACCATATAATCCACATATAAACCAATACATTACTCATGAAATAACAAGGACAAATAACCTCTTATTAATGATTAAAAGGCCAACTAGTTATGGGACTTCCACGAACCACCCAACCGTAGACATGGCTAAGCCAAATATCTCTTCAGCTAATCACCCACGTGCCATATTCCAAGTATGAATGTGTGATCTCATAAAACACATCAACCAAAAACCATCCAGGGTTTCCAGAAGTTAAACCACCTCAACCCATCAAATAGTGATTCTACCTCGCGATCGGACATCACAAAACCATCACCAGATTGGTCTCTACCCAAGCCTTCCAGGGCTCCAAAGCATTTGTTCCAACCAAGGCTCCAAAACTAATAACTCAACCTATAGTTGTCGTCAACCTCCAGAGCATTTGTCCAACCAAGGCTCTAGGACTAGTAACTCAACCCACCAAGGGCTCCAAAGCATTTGTCCAACCAAGGCTTCAGGACTAGTAACTCAACCCAAGCTGTTACCGAGCTCCAGGGCGTTTTTCCAACCAAGATTCCAGGAACTAGTAACTCAACCCAAGCTAAAGGAAACATGAGAACCAACCAGAAAAACAAGAAATAAACCCACAACACCATGGTGATCTAGGAAATAGCAAGGCTAGGCAAATCCACTGTCAATCCAGGCAATCCTCCATGCCAATGACAGATCATGACCAATAAACCACATGCATATGTCATGCAAGCCAAAACTAGTGAGGAAAACATACATGCAACTCATTACTTGCAAGCAAAGCCCGTTGGAGTTGTTGATCTCGATGTCGTCTTACGCTTTCCTGCTCTTCCTTTTCCTTCTTTCTCCAAAACTCCAAGTATGGCACACTCTCCAAAAGTGCTCCAAGAAAACTCTAAGCGTCCAAGACCATGAGAGAGAGAATAGAGATAGAGCTCTAAAATTGAACTGACAAAAGTTTGTGTACTCATCCTCAAAAGCCTTTTTATCAATGAGGCCTCTAT
Organism: Pinus taeda; assembly: GCA_000404065.3. Lineage (NCBI taxonomy): Eukaryota > Viridiplantae > Streptophyta > Pinopsida > Pinales > Pinaceae > Pinus > Pinus taeda. The sequence continues at coordinate 162,462 of APFE030267720.1, read as the reverse complement.
TTTCTTCATTTTCCATTATTTTCCTCCTCACATGCAACATGTGACCTTTCACCTTCCTTTTCTCCTAATTTCCATTATTTTTATAAATAAATGTGCCAAAAATGTCATTTTTCCTTTCCAAGCCTTTGCCTTTGCCAATTTCCTTAGCCATAATAAACCAAATGAACACCCACTAGAATATTTTTTCCCACCATTCATCTTGGAATATGTGTCCCATGACCGTGGTCTTATAATTTTATATTTACATGTATTTTTAACGAGGGTTGTTACAGAACCCTCCCCCTTGGGGGAACACCGTCCTCGGTGTTCAATGACACCTATAACTAACAACACTGCTGAAAACAAAACATACTTCCCATGGAGATTTATAACACAACTCGTTGCAGTATTTAGAATGACCAGTGCTGAAACATGACAAACATACCATTTACTGGAGCTTTATCACATATGTCATTACGGTATATACAATAACCACATATATGCATACACATTTGCTTCACCCATCAAATAACCATACTGTCTGTGGAGATTTATAAACCAGCTCGATACAATATTTACAATAATATACACATTTGCTCAGCCAACAAATAAAAGGATATGATGCCCATATCAATCAACAAGGGAATCCAGAGGCTCACACCTCCACCCTCAAAAGTAGTACCAGGATTCACCTCATTCCCAGGAAGTCCAAAATCCACTGTGAATGTCAAAGTTGCATCCAATGTCCAGTGCTACAATCCTGCGCCACTTGTCCTCTCAGTGAACAGTGATCGGCTCATTGTTTCAGGGCGCACTCCCAATGTGCATTTGATTCCATCTGGAAATGCTAATGACCAAAACAAATATATCCTCACTCTTCCCTTCTTTGCTACATAGTCCCTTGGGCAATTCGGTCACCCCCTTTCGTGCAGTCACACACCTTCCAAGTTCTACTTGCATGCCCATCCTGAGCAGTCCATCCCTTGGCAAGGCTTCCTTGCATCGGAAGATACAAAAACCAAGGCATATCCTTGCCTTAAAACCATCATACTAATCATATCTTGCTCATGGGAATCATTGGACATTATTGGGTACCAATGTCCCACAATGGCCCTGCTTCTGAATACTTTACCAGCATACTATTGCCTATTATAATTTCTTTCACTGTTGCTGCTAATTCTTGTAGTCATTTTCAACCACCCAACCGGGCATTTCCGTGCTTCCTATACCAAGCACATAACTTCCATTAGATTTAAAATCAATTGAAATAAATTCACATCATACCTCATTGGTAGCTCGTCAATAAGGCACACTTGCAATTTTGTTCGCTTCCTATCACAACAAGTCAAACTAGCATCTTTGACCAAATCATCATGTATAAACATATCACATCAGGTTAGCTCAAAACATAACCATCATAAATCACATGTAACCATCATAAACCAGAATCATAGATCACGTGTAATCATCATAGACCATAATCATAAATCACATGCATAATAAAATTGAAATAAATATTGATACTTATCCTTTAATCAATCTTTGGCTTCTACCTTTGTCTTTATTTCGTATGCACTCTGGATCAGTTACCACACCCAACAAACACCCAATACCTTCTCTTCAACCATGTGCACATACACATAGTGTGCATCGCACACATACAACCATACATGGCATACAACACCATGAAATACATGCACCTACGCTTGACATACAACTCATACACCTACCCCTAGTGTACAACACAACACATACATACACCTACACTCGGTGTCACCTCGATGTACGATACAACACAATACACACATACACCTACACCCAATGTACGACACAACGCATACATACTCCTACCTTTGGTTTACAACACAATACACATAGTACCAAACAACGAATACACATGTCACGATGCCACGACTACACAATGCACATACGTAGTACCGCATGTACACAACACAACATGTACAACATGCACCTAATACCACATGTACAACATGTACACAATACCACCTATACACAACACCACTTGCACAATGTGTACACAACATCACATGTACACAACACCACATGCATGACATGTACTTGACACCACATGTACACAACACCATAGGCACGACATGTACGCAGCACCATATGTAGAACATGTACATGGCACCGCGTGCCCACAACACCACTTGTACGATCATGCACACAACACCATATGTACGTAGCACCATATGTACAACATGAACACAACACCATATGTACTAGCACTGCATATACAACATGTACATAGCACCTTGTGTGCACATCACTGCATATCCAACATGCACACAACATTGCATATCCATCATGCACACAGTACAATATGTACACAACACTGCATATCTAACATGTACATAACATCATCTATACCCAACACTACATATACAACATTCACACAACACTATCTGTACCACCTTGTACATAACATTGCATAAACAAAATGTACACACACTATATACGCACAACATCACAAATGCAATATGTAAACATAAACAACATATGCACAACAGTAGTACCACACATCCAAAACCACATTGGCTCTACCAAGTAGCCTTGCTGCTAATGTCTCTCCGCAATCCATGCTTATCCCAACACCCTGCAAACCACATTGCTTTCATTTCGTTGATGTATCCCTCGATATAGACCATCCATAACATAGACATAATATAATCACATAATATCATCGCATAGCCACATGACACTGACCTCATATATTTGTCATGACTACTCTTCCACTTTATTCCTCACAAACTAGGAACCTCTTCATGTCATTCTTCTGCGTAAGAAATCATTCTTGTGGCAACCATTCCTCCATAAGAATGATTCCTAACAACCCTGTCAGACAACAACATATATATATACACATATACATACACACACACACACACACACACACATATATACATACATACATACACACACACACACACACACATATATATTAGCATTAAACAATCTGTTAAACAACAACATACATAAATATACATATAAATATTAGCCTTAATAATCATGATCCATGATGACCCTGCCATGCATGACATACATACATGCATACATGTGTACACATATAGACATCAACATAATCATGATCGCAACATAATTACTAGATATCACAAGGTCAAGGTTAAGAGAACTCCCTTTATGTGCAACACATGCACAACATCGAGAACAACAATTTCCAAAATAGCCAAGGTATATGATGCCTCAAATCCATTCACCTTTCCTTTCTTGATTACCTTTCCTATGACTTTCCTTCCATCGTCCATTTACACCAATGGACCCAACCATTCCAACTGGTTGTCATACTCTTGCCTTCAATTGCCCTTATACATGCACCGTGCTTCATCCAAGTCTTACATTACCTGATAGGTTTCATTTATCTCTCCCCAAGCTCCACTAACTTTCCTCTTTCCCAAACCAATTCCTAAGACTCTCGAACATAAAAGGAAAGAATGAGAAAGAAAACAAGCGAAAACCAATAACAACATGACATCACAAACAAAGTGGTATGGCCATACACTAGACATAACCAAAGTTGCAAATCAAGCGCAAACAAAGCACAAAGAATCGAAATCACAAGACTCTCAATAGACACCGTGACTCAATCCCTATGGTTCCCCGGGAAAGCTCAACCCGAGCCTTCTTTGAGAATCCATGGCACTCTCTTTTGCCATGCAATCCCCTGCATCACACTACCATAAACACATAATTGTCGGTGTATAAATAAATATAACAATATACCATTTAGCTTACCTTGTTATGCTAAGCACATTGCCTTATAGCTGAACACGTCTTCTAATTCCCTTGACAGATATAGCTATAACTAAACACCAGTTGTTATACCTGTCAAATACATGTCCATGAATATAGCACATATCCACGTAATTTCATACAAATTAGGGTTAAGAAGACTTCCTGTATGCAAAACACTCATTCGTTTGGAATTGCAGTTTCCAAATACAGCCAAAGGAATTCTCAACAAATTCCTTTATTTTACCTTGACCTTGCTGCAACTGAGTCTTACTATACACTGTCACATCACCTTGTTGTTAGTTATATAAACACATCAACTATTACCTTGTCATGCTAATACCAAGCATGTTTCCTGCAACTGCTCATACATGTCAACCTCATGTTCCAAATATCAAGACAATCATATCTATCGATTTGAAATCAACCTTTACCAAGACTAATAATCATGTCATAATCCATATTCAACTCATAGTTATTAGACATAATGCTACAATTGTCACCTACTTACACTCAAGTACATATCAACTATCTCAACACATATGTGTGAGTAAAACCATCTTAAAACAAGACCATTCCTTGATGTAATCTTACATACTCATATCATGTGATTAATCAAACATACAACAAATAGATGACATAATAGACATCAACACTCAAACACCAAATAAACGACATAATCAAACAGTCAAGCACCAAATATACGACATAAGAAAACTCATAACTTAATGTATCTCAGGGGAGGCTATCTTGTCTACACAATCAAGCTAGATTAGCACGATATAACTTCACAACATATCAACTCAACCATAAATAAGATTATGGTATCCATAACAATAACCAACTAACATGTTCACATCATAAGCTCATAAACATTTGTCGTTCATGCATAACAATCATGTATGTATGATCAGTCTAGATTAGTATGATGTAATATCACAACATATTAACTTATACCTGAATGTCATAATCCTAACCATTTGCATAGACCAATCCAATTTAGCATGATACACATGACATCAAGATCTTAATGTAATAACCCTAATCATCAAGTTACTAGCATATAACAACAACAAGTTATATATCATGCTCGTCAACACCATATAACCTAATCATCAAGCTAACTATCATAAAACAACAAGAAGTTAACCTATAACATACTCATCAACAACATATAACATAATCATCAAGTTATCTAACCTAAAACAACAATATCAATGGATACAACCACATGATACTATCATTCATGACTATCTAACACATGTGTATATGACTACACTGATCAACTAGCATTTATCATACATGTAACCATAATAATAATAGAATGACAAACATGTATATAACCCTAACGCATATAAAAATCCATTAAGTAACATTCCTGCATGCCAAACATATAATACATGTATGACGATCTTCTCTTACCCCAAAGTTTAGTGTTGCAACCTCACTCTAATATTATGCATCTCCCGCTCTATCTTAGTCAACACATTAGCATCATAACATATCAATATCATCATGATGACCTAATTGCATACAATTACCTCACAATGCATGTATGACCTAGCATACATGCATAACCATAACCATGACAATGCATGCATAACAACATATAGACACCGACATGCTTAACAAATGCATATACAACCATACACTCATGACAACACATCCCACAACAACACCATCAACCTTCACATGGCAACATCACTGCAACCATGATCAACACCATGCAAATGCAACAAGCACATGGACTATAAGCATAAGGAACACATATGCAACCGACATGAATGCATGACCAACACACCGCCCATCCAATCTAAGGGGTGAACCATGCTCTGATACCACTCTATAACACCCTCCTCCCACATCTACCCAAGTAACCGACCAACTGGGGTAAACACATGGCGATAAGTTACTATGATATCTTTCAACCTCCTAAGTCACACTAAGGAAGTGAAACTGATGGAAACACACAATACAGACCTTCCACAACAATAACAAGACTCTTAGGAACCATGCCCACCTCTTAGGTAACCATCCCCTGAGTCCCACTAAGTTTTTTGACCAATTAATCCCTTGACTCTCTGATGATATGGGCATGCCAGTGTCTAGAGGACTCTGGATGCTCCCATGGCATGGCATGCCAACATCCAGAGGACTCTAGACGCTCCCACAGCATGGCATACCAGCTTCTAGGGACTATTTTGCTCAGTGTTGTGCTAGCGTCCCCGGGATTTGAGCCATTTTTTTAGGCCTATAGCCCAGGTCACTGCCCATAATTGAATGACACCTTCACAAAGGAAAGGTAGCAAGGGAATGATGATACAAATGCAATTACTTAAACAAGCCCTTGATAGAACCCTACTAGCCATGATAGGAATTTCATCAAACATATCACAAATATGTAATCTACAAGTGTAAGCAACATATTCGAGCATAGGGATCTCATACTCATATGAGAATCGCTAATAAGCATTGATGCCTCAACACATTAGTCGTAGTTTCATCCATTAGGTCATAGATACATTGTTCATTCATTTACAAGTAAAAACATGATGAGAGCCATACGTAGCCACTGTCATAATACATGTGCATAACTAGCATAATAGAAACAAAATTACCAAGGAAATAACAACCATATAATCCACATATAAACGAGTACATTACTCAAGAAATGACAAGGAGAAATAACCTATTATTAATGATGCAAAGGCCAACCAGTTGCGGGACTTCCACAAACCACTCGACCGTAGACATGGTTGAGCTAAATCTCTCTTAAGCCAGTCACCCCTGTGCCATATTCCAAGCATGAATGTGGGATCTCATAAAAACACATCAATAAAAAACCATCCAGGGTTTCCAAAGGCCAAAACACCTCAACCCATCAAACAGTGATTCCACCTCACGGTCAGACATCACAAAACCATCACCAGATTGGTCTCTACCCAAGCCTTCTAGGGCTCCAGAACATTTGTTCCAACCAAGGCTCTAGGCCTAATAACTCAACCCACAACTGTCATCGGGCTCCAGAGCCTTTGTCCAACCAAGGCTCCAGTACTAGTAACTCAACCCACCAAGGGATCCAAATCATTTTCCCAACCAAGGCTCCAGGACTACTAACTCAACCCAAGTTGTTACATGGCTCCAGAGCGTTTGTCCAACCAAGGCTCCAGGAACTAGTAACTCAACCCAGCCTAAAGGAAACATGAGAATCGACCAGAAAAAACAAAGAAATAAACCCATAACACTATGGCTATCCAGGAAGTGGAAAGGCTAGGTGAATCCATTGTCAATCCAGACAATCCTCCATGCCAGTGACAGATTGTGACCAATAAACCACATGCATATGTCATGCATGCCAAAACTAGTGAGAAAAATATACATGCAACTCAGTACCTACAAGAAAAACTCATTGTAGATGTTGATCTCGATGCCATCTTGCGCTTTCCTACTCTTCTTTTGCCTTCTTGCTCCAAAAATCCTAGTATGCCACACTCTCTAAGAGTGCTCCAAGAAAACTCTAAGTGTCCAAGAGTATGAGAGAGAGAATAGAGAGAAATCTCCAAAACTGGATTGACAAAAGTTTTTATACTCATCCTCATAAACCTTTTTATCAATGAGGCCTCTATTTTCTTCATTTTCCATTATTTTCCTTCATTTTCCTCCTCACATGCAACCTATGACCTTTCACCTTCCTTTTCTCCTAATTTCCATTATTTTCATAAATTAATGTGTCAAAAATGCAATTTTGCCTTTCCAAATTCTTTGCCTTTGCCTTTGCCAATTTCCTTAGCCATAATAAACTGAATGAACATCCACTAGGATGTTTTTCCCCACCATTCAACTTGGAATACGTGTCCCATGATTGTGGTCTTATATTGTTATATTTACATGGATTTTTAACCAGGGTTGCTACATACAGCAGGAAAATTTTGCAAGTAATAGGTTGCATGTGAGATTTCCTTGTTGTAATTTGAATGCACAATGCATGCATTTGGTTTACATGATTATTTTATTGTCATTGGCATGGGATTTTCCTAGGTTGACAGGCGTTACAACCTTGCTTTCAATTTCCTAGATAGCCATGGTGTGATGGGATTCATTCTTGGTTGAGCTTTGGGTTGCTAGAAGATTTTGGATCCGGGTGAGGTGGTCTTAGGAAAATCCCAAGGGTTGGGGGTGGAGATGGTTTTCTCAGGTAATCCCTTGACAAGTGGGTGGAGACAAGAAAATTCCTATGGGTATGGTGAAAAAATTATGAGGCATCCAAGCTTGTGTTGGTTTGGTGATTTCTAGACCAATTTAGCTGAAATCGTAGTAGTTGAGGGTTGAGGTGGTTTAGCCTCTGGATGTCCTGGTTGGTTTTGTTTTGGTTTATCCCTTGAGACCCCACATTCATGCTCGGAATATGGCACAAGAGTGAATGTATGAAAGAGAGATTTGGTTCAGCGTAATCTATGGTCGAGTGGTACATGGAAGTCCCTGACTTGGTTGGCATTTGCATATGTTATTATATGTTGATTCTTATTGTGATTAATGAACATAATTTCTTATTTTAGGTATGATTTTATGATTGGTTTTTCATGGTTTTATTATGGTTAAATATTGGTTACATGCATGGTATATTTCTCATAATATGATGTGCTCTAGTTATGGATATATTCCATGGTTTGGAGGGCTCTTAGTTATCTTGTATAAATGCCTGAGCTAATGTGTGTTGTTGCAACTAGTAATAAAGGGTAGCAAGCCTTCTTGATGATTCTTTGATGGACTTAATGAATTCATGCATTCATGACCTATAGGTACCTTTTCTACCAAGTGTTTGTCTAAATTATTTTAAGGTATTTGATAAGTCTAAGTAGGAATAAAGCCAAGAACAATAAATGAAGACTCCTATAGTTTAGCGACAGAGTTCTGGAAGATTTTGGGCAGTTCTAGGCATTTGGGCCAGAGCTAGCCCTACAGATACGAAACAAGGCTTCTGGCTGCAACCTCTTAACTGAGAAATTTTGGTTATAGCTACACGGAGGATGGCCTGTGTGTGGTTGGATCCTTCTGGATGCATGGACAGCTTGGCATGCGTGCGTCTAGGTTGTGAGGTGAGTCAAAAAGGTAGTTCTAGTCAAGGTAAAGTTGACTAGTAGGTGTTTCTTGACATCTGGATGATTTGGTGTTCGTAGGGGTTGCAATAAAGATTAAAGTTAATAGGCCCCACTTCCATAACTAGAACTTGGATGTTGGGTCATGCATAGTAACTCTCAGCTCATGTTTACGTTAGAGAGCTTGTAAAAGCAGGTAAATGTGGGGTGGGGTGTTACAGGGTGGTATAAGAGCAGTTCCATTCCCTATAAACCTTTCTCTGGTATCGATGTTACAAATTGGTATCATAGTGAGGTTTACAGTATTGTACCTCCAGGTAAATGCACATGATTATGGTTACCATGCATGCAATTATTGTTTCAGTTTTGTATTTTCATCTTGATTCATGCATGATGTTGGTATGTTGTTGTTATTATTATATATTGTGCTAATATGGACTGACTTGTGCAGATGTAATTGCCTCCCCTGAGTTTCATTAAGGTATGCTTTTGATTATGTCTTCTATTTGGTTGATCTAACATGGTATGTTTGCAGGAAATAGAAGGCCAAAAGATCAAGAGCGGTATGGTGGATTATAGTTCACATGACTCCCCGTATAGGCCCGAAGTGAAATCAATGGAATGGGAAAAGTCAATTGAGCAACAAGGAGAGGAATATTCTCTTAATCTAGCAGATACACTGAGGAGTCTAAGGGCAACGATTACAAGTTACAAAACATATAATAATAGGTTGATTGAGTCATGGGAAAGACTTGCAAAGGCTCAATAAAAGCAAGTTGAAGTCAATGCAATGATCCTTCAAAGCCTTTCAGACTTACAAAAGCAGGGACAGCTAGGAATCAGTTATGGAGATAGACAGGAGGAGAAGACTAATGGGGCGGATGGAAGTAGGTCTCAAAGAAGGTACAAGATGGATTTGTTTCATCGGCTAAAGAAACCGGTAGTATTTTCAAAGATTGATATGAGATTAGGATATCATCAGGTGCACATCAAAGAAGAAGACATCTACAAGGCTGCATTTCATAGAAGCTATGGGCATTATGATATTGTGGTGGTTCTTGTTGGTCTTACCAATGCTCTAGCCACCTTCATGTGTTTGATGAACAATGTGTTTTTCCCTTATTTAGATAATTTTGTGAAAGTATTTGTTGATGATATTTTGATATATTCAAAGAATGAGGAGGAGAATGTAGAGAACCTAGCATCAATGTTAATATTGTTAAGAGAGAATCAGTTGTATTCCAAGCTCAACAAGTGCAGTTTCTTTCAGTCTCAGATCCATTACTTGGCACATGTTGTTTCCAAGGAAGGGATAACAGTGGATCCGAAAAATATTAAGGCTTCTCATGGAGTAGCCAACTCCAAAGAATGTGGATGAGGTCAGATCATCCATGGGACTAGTAGGTTATTACAGGAGGTTCATTAGGAACTTCTCCAAGATTGGCTATCATATCACATATTTGCAAAGGAAAGGGAATAAGTTTGAATGGACTATTGAGTGTGTAAATAGCTTTGATCATTTGAAGCATTTTTTTACCAATGCTCTGGTTTTGAAGATTGTAGATCATGATAAGGAGTTTGTGGTTTGCACAGATGCTTGTAAGAAAGGACTTGGTGGAGTCCTAATACAGGAAGGACATGTGGTTTGTTATGAATCAAGGAAGTTGCATGAACACAAAAAACAAATATGTGACTCGTGATCTTGAGTTGGCAACTATCATTCATGCATTGAAGATGTGGAGACATTACTCCTTAGTAGGCGGTTTGTCTTGATGAGTGATCACAGTGGACTAAGGTATTTGTTTGACCAACCTAATCTGAATGCAAGGACAGCAAGATGGTTGGCTACTCTTAGTGAGTTTGATTTTGAGATCAGGCACATGAAGGGTAAAGAGAACTGGGCTACAGATGCTCTCAATAGGAGAGTGTAGGTGAATCATATTTTAGTTGTGAGCACTTATGGGACAGATTTACAGGATCAAATATTACAAGCAGGGCAACATTATGAGAAGTATCAACAATTGAAGTAGAGATTAAAACAATAGGGTGAGGGTGATCAGGATGAGGAGTATCACCTCACAGCAAATGGCTTGATCATATTCAGGAGCAGGATCTATGTGTTGGATAACAGTGAGTCGAAGAAGCTTATTTTGAGAGAGTTTCGTGTCAAACCATATTTAGGCCACCCAAGATACCAGAAGACTTTGACAACTGTTAAGAAGTTATACTATTGGTTGAATCTAAAGAAAGAGGTGGTTGAGTTTGTTGTCAAGTATTTAGACTATCAATAGGTGAAAGTTGAATGCAAACATCCAGCTAGTTTATTGCAACCTATTCTGATTCTGGAATGGAAATGGGAGGTCATTTCCATGGACTTCATTATAGGGTTGCCTAGGACATCAAGGTAGCATGAATCCATCATGGTCATGGTTGACAAGCTCAGCAAGGTAGCTCACTTCATTGCAGTGAAATATACTAATTCAACTAGTGAAGTGGCTCAGATCTTCATCAGGGAGATAGTAAGGTTGCATGGAGTTCCCAAGAAGATTATATCAGACATAGATGCCAAGTTCACTTCCAGGTTTTCGAAGGAGTTGTTCGTAGGCTTGGGGACAAAGTTAGCCTTCAATACAACTTATCATCTGCAGATGGATAGAAGGACAAATAGGGTTAACAAGATCTTTGAGGATATGTTGAGGATGTATTTCATGCATCAATAGAGGAAGTGGGAGGAGTAGCTTCCACTGGTGGGTTTTTCTTGTAATAATGGGTATCAAGAATCCTTGAAGATGTGTCCATTTGAGGGTATCTATGGGCAGAGTTGTAATACTCCTATCAGTTGGAGTGATCCAGTGAACAAAGTGTTGATTGGACCAGATATGTTGGTAGAGATGGAGTAGGAGATGTAGGTTATTAAAAGGAATTTAAAGGCAACACAGGATAGGAAGAAGAGCTATGCAGATCAACATAGGGCAATCAAGGAGTTTCAGGTTGGGGAGCATGTATACTTATGCATCAAGCCCAAGAGGGGATCCTTGAGGATTGGGTCATGTGCCAAGCTTGCACCTCGATATTGTGGGTCTTTTGAGATCCTTGAGAGGATTGGACCAGTGGCCTACAAAGTTTCTTTGACACCATTGGTTAAATTCCATGATGTTTTCCATGTTTTATTGCTTAAGAGATATGTGCAGGATGTTGATCATATAATTGATTGATCTATATTGTAGGTGGAACCTAAGGGAGAGTTCCATCTAGAGCCACAATGCATATTGTAGCAAAAAAACTCATAATCTGGAACCGAGCAATAGAGCAAGTTAAAGTGTAGCGAAAGCACTTTGGGCCCGATGAAGCTACGTGGGAGATGGTTGATCAGATGTGGGTAATATATCCTTCTTTATTTGTTGGTTGAAGCAAATGATATTTTGGTATTTATATATATTACAACTTCTTTTAGCTTTTGCTTTTTATTTAAAAGGTATTTTTCTTCATCTACTATCGTTAATACATAATTACCTAGATTATCATTAAATGTGTAAACAAGAAAATTATCCAGAGTGTTCTCAAAACTCACAGTATAAGTAAACCACGACATACGATATAGTCATCTCGTACCACCCCCAAAAATATGTATGGTTGCAAAGGACAAGTCAAGCTAGAGAGAACCTCCTAACTTGGCTCCTTAAGACCGAGATAAAAGCATCCCATAGTTGGGTGGGACGTCTTCCACTAATACATCCATAACTACACTCTTCACTAGTACTTTCGCTAAGACAACTACCAAGTTTTTTATCATATTGAGGCATTTAACTCTACGGGAATCAAAAGAATAAATATCCTTATACTCTTGAATGATATCTAAACCCAGGGCATCCATAATTTCTTTTGGCATAATTTTATGGGAGGCCTCAGAATCTAGCATGCAATTATGCAGGGTGAAGTTGTGCATTTTCATACTAATATAAAAAGAAGGCACCAAACTATCTTCTTTTTCAATACATAGACAAATGTTAATTTTAGGAGCATCTTCTTGTATATTAACAACATCAGTGGCTAGTGCCTGATCTCATTGATCTATAATAATTTGAATAAATTTGTTAAATTCATGTTTGTATGTTGGTATTTTTACAATTTCCCTCAAAGGTACATTAATTTTTACTTTAGTTAATTAATTATGTACACTGAAACTTTGATGATTATGTAGAACATTATCTTCCTACTCAAGACCCTTAGGTTTTTCTCTATTATCGTTGACCTTAGCTTTAGGAATGAGTTGTTTGTTTTGGGCTTCATTATGATTTGGGGCCTCTTTTCCCTTGTTTGCATGTCTAGGCCTTAAGTCATATTTATGCTACATTTGGGCTTCCAAATTCTTAGTGAAATGTTCAAGTTGTGGGGCCTAAAACCCTTTTTCAATATGATGAATGGGTTCTTGATCATACATCAAATAATAGTGATCTTAACATTGATCAAGACAATTTACTGCGGGGTACTCCTCATCTAGAGTCATGATTTGACTAGCTACGGCATCATTATATTCCTCCAATACATTTGCATTGTTCCGTAGAGGAGGTTGGACAGGAGGCTCCTCTTGTTGACCTCTCTATAAAATCTGAGGGTTAAAGGGCTTGTGGTAAGGTCCCTGATTTCTGAATGGGGCATTTGGGTTTATGTTCAGATTATTAGTATTCTGTGGAAAATTTCTGGAGGGAGGTAATTTTTGAGACACTAGGCCTGGAGCCCTATTTTCCACTTCAAGATGTTGAAGTTTATTTGATAATGGTTTAATAAACTTGGCCATTTCATCAATTTTCTTCTATTGGGAATCTTTGGTACCCAAGGTTTCAGGAGCAAAATCAAAGACTTTATTTTTCCACTTGGTTTTAGTTTCTTTGGCCCCATGGTTTCTAATGGGTATTAAATTACCTTTACAGACACATGCTTTACTCTAGGCATCCAACAAAGTCGCAGGCTATTTTTCCCTCAACATTAGTGAGAGATTGACATAAAGGGTTGCATAATACAATACTAGAGCAACAACGTCTGAAGGATTTATATTGTTAGGCAATTGATTATGGCATTTACTAAATCTTTTTTTAAATTTGTTCACTGACTCATTAGGCTTACGCTTTAAGCCACCAAACTTGATTAACCACAACTGATTACTCCTTTTAACCCTGAATTGTTTAAGAAACATTTCAATTAATCTTTCCATGGTATTAATAGATTTTTGAGCTAAGGCTCATGACCATTTCTGAGCATCTCCTTCTAGGCTCTATAGGAAAAGCCTGATACAAATATTATCATACTCAATTATGAGGTTTTCACAGTAATCTTGGAATTTGACTATATTTTCCATAGTTGTGTGTTCCCAGTCATCATTAAATCTAGGTAAATTTTGATCATATTTTTCAAGAATATCATTTAGTAGGGTAACCAAGTTTAGAGGTCAGTAATGCAAATTAATCCACGTAGCCATGTTTGGGGAAGGAGAAGGAACTAACAACTATTGAGGTGGGAGTTGTGTGGACAAGGAACTACCCTAAGTCCCTATCAAATGACTGCTAGTTGCCGATCATTTAGGAGGTGTTGATGGCTGAAATTTTTGAGGTGAGATAGGCTTAAGAGAAAGAGGATCAATAAGCTTTTGTCTAAATGCTTTGATTCTCCTTCTTCAGTTTGTAGCACCTAATAGAACCTCTGGATCCTCTAGATGTAAGTGAGAAAGATTGGATTGTGATCGTGTGATGCATTTTGGGGGATCCAGTTTTGGGAGTCGCCAAAAAGAAAAGTATTCTAGTAAAACATGAATACTAAAATCATTAGAAAAAGAATACATATTTTGAGCAGTTGAGTTTGTTACGAATGTGCATAGTTCGCGTCTTGTGTTTCTGAACAAATTCACTTTTTCACTATATCATGTCATTAAGGAACATGCAGGTTTGGTTGTGCATGCTCGTCTTCCTGAGCTAAGAATTTCCAATTCCTTTGAATCTCTTTAGGGTTACGGGAAACCTGTAAGGTCAAACCATATAACCTGTTCAGAATACTGCGTTGATATACTAATCCAAAAATAAGATGGGGTTGTACGGGGTTACCAATATGATAAGCAAACACACAAAAAAAATTTGTTCTCTGGCAACGACGCCAAAAATAATGTTAGTTCCTAAATTATTGCAATGACAAAGAACAATTTAAAGAGACATTCAATGAGGATATAAATCCCCCCGCTCTAAGCTAGAAGGCATGGTCTCCCTTGCCTCAGGGGGTATTCCCTGTAATCGACTCATAAAATATGTTCTAATAAGAAATATATATATGACCCGATTATAAATATTGAAGGAAAGGTGTAAAGTGGTGAAGCTTACAAGTGGAAGACAAGATATTTTTTAGCTTCATCCAGGCAATGATGAGTTCTAATATAATTTGGCACTTGCATGTTGCTAATTGTTGTACCATCTTATCCAAGAGTGTTAGGATACTGAATTCCCTGAAAAAAGAATCGAGATCAACTATTGCCTAGCTAGACATAGCTCCTTCCTCATTATATGAGAAATATGTAGAGTTTTGTTTTTACCCTCTCTAAAGATTTGTGGATCCCTTAATCTGAAAACGCCTAGCCTATATCGGTCCAAAGTGAAGGTATACAAAATCTTTGTGTATAGATCTATTCAACTCTAAACTTGTTAATAATTCCCATAGTTTTAGATATTTGATCATTGGCTTACTGAATCAACCTTTTACTTTCTTTGATCATTGTAAGGTATATGATACAATTGTCTCTATCGGAGAAATCAAGTGTTTTCACTTTTGGATCTTCCAGAGATTTAAAGTGATCTATGATTGAATCAACATCCCTCAGTGTCTCTTCAATCGCGGGATTGATTTTCTTAATGTTTATATTTAAATGAAAAATTATAGTTTTTTTTTTTTCACATTTTGCTAAAATATTCATGTATGGCCTTAATTGAGACACCTTTTCATCAATCATATCCCATACTATGTATTTAGCCTCAATTAAGGTTTCATTTCCCAATGTAGACTCTGTTAAACACTGCTAAAGGGATCAAACTTCTTGTTCTTTATTCACCGGATAATGCTCATCACTTCAATAAGTTTATCTTTTTGTTCCATCTTATTGTTCCAACCCTTTTCTAATTTTTCCCTTTTCAACTTCTTTTCCTTTAATTTATTTTCTAGTTCATACACCTTGGCTTCAAATAGTTTTAATTTATCGAGATCCACCTTTCCAGAGGAATCTACCTTCAAGGCTTCATCAAGAGTCTTTTTACATTGTTTCATTTCCTCTGTATATCCTTTCTCTTTCTCCTTGGCTTCCTTAACTAGTTTAACAATCCTATCCTTTAATTCTTTACATCGATTCTCGTCCATATCTAGTGACCTTTGCATTCCTTGCATCCTTTTGTCTTGTTCTTCTTTTTGCTGAACGTTTTTCACCGGGTTGTGTTGAGAAATCAATGCATGTAGATATTACAATTTGATTCCTCTATTTCTTGATAATTATGTGTGATATGTGTTGGATTCTTTACTTATTTATTATGTTGTCTTTCATCAAGCAATTACCAAATCAAAATTATATGAAGATCACAAGAAAAAGAGACACAAGATATAGGCACTCAGCCAAGGAAAAACCCCTTTATGAGGGGAAAACCCAATCCACTCTTCTTCAATAATGGAATCAATTCAAAGTGAGACAATCCAATACCTTTTGACCTAGACAAGAATTCCTCCAATCACGAAGTCAACCCTCCTTTCAAGTAGACAAAACCCGCTCCAGTCGGCAATGGTCAACTCCTTCAACACTGCATCAATCTAGAATTCGCCCCCCCCCCCCTGGGTAACTCACAATTTCAAACCTGCAATTATTGCAGAAATTTCGGCCCCTGCAACTTGCTCATAAACCCTAGAAAAAAGTTGCACTTGTTAGAGAGAGATGCCCAAAAACTTCGATTTAGACTTCCTTCTCCTTGACTTCGCTCTATTTTTCTTGATCTAGAATTGCAGATCAAACTTGTGGACGAATGAATGCCAAATAGGTCAAGTTCATCTTTATACTACTTCCATAGGGTCGAATTGCCCCATTCGAGGCCGACTTCTTCAAGGCAAGTCCGACTTGGTGAGGAGGTGACAAATGACTATTTTGACTCAAAAATAAATTTCTTTACATGATACGAAATCCCAAGAAGGGTCTAATAAATATGAAAATGACTCTTATGACTTAAGATAAACCATAGAAGCCTACAATGGAGGCTTTGACCTATTAAATAAATAAAAGAGCATGAAACCCATGCTTAAAAAATAAAAATAAAAAATAAAAAATAAAAAAAATCCCTTCTTTTTCAATAAATGGATAATGAAAAATGGCAATAGAAATTATGAAGACCGATTGTAGTTACATTTTCAACCGCCCCTCTTAACTAGGGAGGTATTCATAATTATACAAATAGGTACTAGGGAGGTATTCATAATTATAAAAATAAGTACAAGGATGTACTCAAATTGACATGTTCACAGAAGAGTTAAAACATACACAATGCTAGGGATACCCTGACTAGGTATCCTTCCAGCAAGGACTAAGGTGTCATCTAGGCATTTTCCACTATGGTTACCATCAGGCTACAACCCTGGTATCCATCCAATAAGATACCATCTAGGCCTCCATGCCCTGACACCAAGCCTTATAGGGATCTCGGTATCAACACTAAACTGGAGCTCCACACAATACCCTCCCTCTGGGATCTAGACATCAACTGAGGTCTTAATACTAACTAGGTCACGATGTCCTCCCAAGTACCATCATACATGCAATTTTCTGGTACTTCATCTCTCCCCTCAACCAAATCAAAGATATCCACCAACCCAAGCATGCTCCTAAAATAAACTAACTTCTTACTGGGAAGAGATTTCGTCAATACATCAACTACTTGTTCATCTATTAGTACGTATTGTAGCTTCATGACCCCATATTGTACTATAATTCTAATATAATGATACTTATTGTTAATATGCTTAGTTATGGAATGGAACACAGGGTCTTCAAACATCTTGATGCTGCTTTGATTATCACAATTTATAACTGTGGGATCCAAGGGTCCTCCAAACAAATATGACATCAGTTTTCTTAACCAAATTGCTTCTTTTCTGACTTCACAAGCAACAACATATTCAGACTCAACACTACTTAAAGCAACTGAATCTTGTTTACGACTCACCCAAGAAATAATAGTGGATCCTAGGTTAAAACAACCACCAATAGTGCTTATTCCATCCTTCTCACTGCCACCCCAATCTGAATTTGTAAAATCAATTAATTTGATTTCCTCTCCATCATACTTTAGATAGTGATGAATAGTCCCACATAAATACCTCAAGATATGCTTGGCAGTTATCTAATGATCATGACATGGCTCCATTTGAAATTGACTTGGAATATTCATTGCATAACATACATTGGGTTTAGTATTCACCAAATACATCAATGAGCCAACCAACTGATGATAACATGTAGGATCAAAGAGACTAGAATATGAACTTCTCAATTTTTTCAAATTGGTGGACATTGGAGTTATCACAGGCTCGAAATTCATTATACCAAACTTTTGTATAATTTTGATGGTATACTTTCCTTGACCAATATAGATTTCTCTAGGTTTATACCAATCTTCCAAGCCCAAATAGTAATGCATAAGTCCTAGATTTTTCATTTCAAATTTTTTTGCCAACATCTTCTTACATTCTTGAATTCTATGCTCCATGCCTATAAGGAGTAAATCATCCACATATAATAAAATAATAATTGGTTCATTCTTTACTACTTTGATGTAGAGATTTGGGTCTGCAAAACTCTTGACCAATCCAATCCTTAAAAGATAGGCATCCATTCTAGCGTACCAAGCTCTAGGTGCTTGCTTCAAGCCGTATAGATCTTTCTTCAACATGCAAACATGAGATTCCTTGCTATGTACTTTGAAACCCTCTGGCTTTTCAATGTATACTTTTCCATCTATAGTTCCATTCAAGAAGGTTGTTTTGACATCCATCTGGTGGATGTTCCATGCCATAGAAGTTGCTAAAGAAATTAGAGATCTAATGGTAGTGTACCTAGTTGTAGGAGCAATTGTTTCTTCATAATCCACTCCTTCCTTTTGAGAGAATCCCCTTGCTACAAATTTGTCGTTGTATTTATCTATACTTCCATCAACAACATGTTTGATTTTGTGGATCCACTTGGAGGTGACAACCGAATTGTTACTAGGTGTAGGAACAATTTCCCAAACATCATTCTTCATGATTGATTGATATTCTTCTTGCATGGCTTTCTTCCATTCATCATGATGAGTGGCTTGTTCAAATGTGGTAGGTTGTGCTTCAATTAATTTTGTCATATATGCTTCATATCTGAAGTACCTTTTTCGTCTTTTGCTTTCTCTAAAAGTACCTTTTGTTGCTCCATGTCCTTGTAGCTTTTAACCAATTTGGTGTCTTGTTTGCTTCGGGAATGATTGTAGGTTGAATTATCCAGGTGGATATTGGTGGCCACCCGCCAATTCCACTTGGATCCCCACCATTTCTTCTTTCAGTTTTTCAGTTTCCTTAATTGTAGCACAATTTACTATTTTTAGCAGCTTTTCGAGTCTTAAACTTCTGGAGTCGTTTTGACCACGACCTCCAGACAGAGACCCTCTGCACTACAACTACAGATGGACAAGGTCATGGAGGAGTACGAAGACATCTTCACCTCCCCCGTAGGGCTTCCTTTGCACTGTCAGGTCAAGCACTCCATCGATCTGACCCCAGGTCCATCGCTGCCCAATGGACCAGTCTATCGGTGCTCCGTTCTGGAGAACGATGAAATTAAGAGGCAAATTCAGGAGCTGTTGCAGAAAGGTCACATCCGTCCGAGTTCATCACCATGTGGGAGCCCAACCGTGTTGGTACAAAAGAAGGATGGGACTTGGAGACTTTGTATTGACTATCGGGCGCTGAAAAGGATCACTGTTCATAGTAGGTACCTGATCCCACGGATTGATGACCTCCTGGACCAATAGAAGGGGGGGAAATATTTCAGCAAGATCGATTTGAAGTCAGGATATCACCAAGTACTAGTCGAACCCTCTGATGTGTGGAAGATTGACTTCAAAGCCACGGAGGGCCTTTTCGAATGGTTGGTTATGCCTTACGAATTGACGAATGCTCCTGCAACCTTCATGAGGCTAATGGATGATATCTTGCGGCCATTCACCAACTCATTTGTAGTGGTATACTTGGATTACATCCTAATCTTCAACTAGAGTTGGGAAGAGCACCTCCACCACATCTGACAGGTTCTCCAAACACTGTGGCAACACAAGTTATGTGCCAAGTTGGAGAAATGCACTTTTGGCATGACCCAAGTTCAGTATCTGGGATACATTATTAATGAAAAGGGGGTGCATGTGGATCCAACTAAGATCCAAGTCATTCGGGATTGGCCATCTCCAACCACTCTGACAAAGCTTCACAACTTTCAAGGTCTTTCCAACTTCTACCGCATGTTCATGTTGGGATTTTCTCATATCACCTAGCCCTTGAGTCAAGTCACCAAGGGAGGTGTGAAAGCAAAATTATTTTGGTCTGAATCTCAACAGAAGGCATTCACAGAGTTTAAAGATCGCCTCTGCTTGGTACCCGTTCTCGCATTACGAGACTTGCAACAACCATTTAAAGTTGAGACAGATGCCTCTGACTATGCTATTAGGGTAGTCCTTACTCAACACGGGCATCCAGTGGCATATCATAGTGAGACACTTTCAGAAACAGTTCAGAAGTATCCCACTTATGACAAAGAGATGTATTCCATCGTGCAGGCCTACTGACAATGGAAGCATTACATTTTGGGGAAGGAAATGGTCATCCACACAGACCACCAGCCCCTGCAGTTCATACAGACCCAAGGTAAATTGCAGAATGATCTCTATCAGAAGTGGTCCACATACCTGCATTAGTTCCATTTGAATATCAAGTATAAGAAGGGAAGCACCAATAATGTTGCAGATTGCCTCAGTCGACCACCGATCATGGTGTTAACCACCGTGCTCAACTATTATGGGCACGAAACTTCTAATTGGCCACTTCTCTACAAAAGTGATCCAGAATTCGGCCACACATTCCAGACACTCTTGGAGGGTTAGCATGTTCCAGATTTTCGCCTCCAAGATGCCTTGTTATGCCACCTGGGTCACCTTTGTGTTCCTTTAAGCGAGCATGCCAAGATGATTTGGGAAGCACACTACAGTTGGACTATTGGGCATTTCGAGGTCGAGAAAACAGTGGTAGTACTGCAAAAGTATTTCTATTGGCCGAATCTTCGACAGGATGTTGGAAAGTACATCAGACCATGCACTGTCTGCGCCATTGCCAAACTGACCACCAAGAAGCAAGGCCTGTATACCCCGCTACCTACCCCTAGTCGACCTTGGGAATCCATCTCCATGGATTACATGTCAAGCCTTCCTTCCACTAAGCATGGAAACAACTGTGTTTTTGTGGTCGTCGACAAGTTCTTGAAGATGGCCATTATGGTGGCCTGCAAGAAGAATATCATAGTAGAAGCCACTGTTAAACTCTTCTTTGAACGAGTGTGGGTACACTTTGGGATCCCATAATCTATCATCTCAGATCAGGACAACAGGTTCCTCAATACATTTTGGTCCAATCTCTAGTCGATGCTGGACACCAAAGTCACTAAGTCCACAACCTTCCATCCTCAAACTGATGGCCAGATAGAGGTTGTCAACAAGATGAACATACACATTCTGCGCATGTACAACTCAAAGCATCCACGCAAATGGGACGAGAGCCTCCCCTATGTTCAACATAGATACAACCGAGCTCTCCACAGCTCAACTGGCCACAACCCTTTTCAGGTGGGCTTGGGATTCCAACCACTATGTCCCATTAATGTGGCCATGCCATTTGCAGCTACTCACGCAGATTCAACTCATGTCCAGTCCAAAACAGATAAGACAAACAGCTTCATTGAGTACATCCAACATATTCGCTAGCAGGTCCATGACATTTTGGAGAAATCAAATGCAAAGTACAAGCAGCGACATGATCAACATCAGGTGCCACACAAGTTTTAGGTGGGCGAGAAAGTCTTGTTGCATTTGCAAAAGGAACACCTTACCGGAGCTTATCGGAAACTCAGACCACTCTGATATGGTCCTTATACCATTACTAAGGCTGTGGGAGATAATGCATTTGAGCTTAGCATTCCCCCATTCCTTGGCCTGCACCCAATGTTCAATGTGGACCGCCTTCAGCCATACTTTCCACCATTACTAGACACATTTGACATTGCAAAACAACTCACACCCACAAAGTTAAATCCAGATTGCATGGAACAAGCTGCAATTGATCGGATCACGGACACACAGATCAAGCACACTCGCCAGCAGAATATCCAACTGTATTGAGTTGTCAAAGCAGGCCAACTCCTTCACTAGGGCAAGTGGCTCACGAGGGACCAAGTTCAGCAAAAGTTTCCTATCTCATGGAGGAACTCAACGCAATGGGGACCATTGCTTCCTAAGGGGAGAGGAATGATCCAGGTGGATATTGGTGGCCACCCGCCAATTCTACTTGGACCCCCATGATTGCTTCTTTTAGTTTTTCAGTTTCCTTAGTTGTAGCACAATTTACTATTTTTAGCAGTTTTTCAGGTCCTAAACTTCCGGAGCTGTTTTGGGGCCCTAAACGACGTTTTTTTGGAAATATACCGCCAACAATTTTATGTCTAAAATTGTCTTTTTTGTCGTAGTCGTCAGAGAGATCTTTCCAACGGGTTATCATGCATGTCAAACAGAGATAATATGACCAAGTTGTGACCTCGGGAAGTTGGCTGTCCAACTCACCCCAACAGGGCCCATAAACTCTTGGTGTTACATCTCCTCGGGTTAGGGTTTTGGTTGTTTAGGGTTTCATCTTATTGTTCAATAATAAAAAGGTCCTTGAGCCTCATTGTAAGGTAGTTCAGAGGCATGTAGCCTCCACATCTCTTCTTAGAGATAAGCTACCATCGCCCTAGCTGGTTTTGTTTCCATTTCTGTTTGTAAGCATATTTTAGTATTTCACATTAATGAAATGAAGTTTTATTTCCATTGCATTTCTGTCTTTATGGTTATCTCTGTAATTTGTTGCGTTCCTGTTTAAATCCGGATCATTGAATGGGTTCACTTGGTCCTCCTTCTTGATTTGAAGGTGCATTGTCATGGTGTTATTCTTCTTCAAAGAGATGGATATCTTCATCGTCGGATTCAATAAGAATATCTTTGGACCTTTTGTATGTAAATTTTTCATCAAATATTACATCTATGATGACTTCAATTCTACGATCTTCTTTTATGTATATTCTATAAGCCTTTGATGAAAGGCTATATCCAACAAAGATATCCTTTAATGTTGTAGAGTCTAACTACTTTCCTTTATCCTTAGGAATGTGAATGTATGCAGGGCATCCAAAGATACAAAGATGATCTACATATGGATTCTTGCCTGAGAAAGCTTCTTCTGGTGGCATGTTTTCAATAATTCTATGAGGGCTTCTATTTTGTATGTATATTGTTGTTTCTCCCCATAAGAATTTTGAAATGTCTTGATCAAATATCATGGCTCTAATGCATTCCTCAATGGTTGTATTATTCATTTCCACTACTCCATTTTGTTGAGGATTATAGGGAACTATGAGCTCCCTCTTAATTCCAGCTTCCTTGCAAAAATATATAAGTTCCTTAGAAGTATATTCACCACCATTGTCTGATCTAAGAGTCTTTATTTGACTTTCTGTTAAGTTCTCCACTTCTGATTTTAAATTGTTGAATTTCTCAAAGACTTCATCCTTGGTTTTGAGAAGATAAATCCAAGTCTTTCTAGAATGATCATCAATGAAAGTCACATAGTATAGATGTCCTCCAAGAGATTTGTATGCAATTGGTCCACATGCATCAGAATGAATGAGGTCTAATATTTCTTTAGACCTTGTTTCACTGCTTTAAAATAATTTCTTTGTATTAATTCCCAAGATACAACCCTTACATACTCCTGCATGATCCTCCTTCAAGTTGGGAATGCCTTTTACCATTTGACTTATAGAGGGAAATATATTGTAATGAAGGTGTCCATATATTATATGCGAGAGTTCAGAGGGAATAATATCCATATGAACAAGGGCTTGAGGAGAATGTGTTAAAATTGTATATACTCTTCCTTCACGAATCCCAATCACTCTTGCTTTTCCAATACTAGAGTCTTTTCCCCAAATAAGAACTTTTCCATCTATAAAGGAAATCATATTTCCTTTATCTTCTAGACAAGAAATAGAAATTAAATTATTTTTCAAACCTGGAAAATAGAGAATGTAATTTAGATGAAGCTTCCCACCATCTTCTAGTTTTAATGAGGTCGATCCAAGTCCTTTCACTGCATAGTTGTTGTTATCTCCAAGCTCCACTAAATGTGATAATGATACTTTTGATAGAGTTTGTAGTTGTCCACCTTCTCTTGTCATGTGTCTTGAAGCTCCACTATCAATGATCCATGCATTGTCATCATTAAATGTACCTGAAAGTGTTGCTACGCATCCTCCAATTTTAATTCTTCTAGTCATGATATTGACATCAATGTTTCTTGAAAACTTCAATAGATCTTTAATAGCCTTGAGTCACATCTTCAAATAGTTTTCCATTGATGAGGGAGCTATTTCTTCTAAGAGTGCTTTCTTTTTAAGATGACAGCCAACAAGGTGATCTTCAAATCGTCCTTCCTTCACCTTAGCTCTGCTACCACATTGAGAAATTAATGCATGTAGATATTACGATTGATTCCTCCATTTCTTGATAATTACTTGTGATATGTGTTGGCTTCTTTAGGTCTTTATTATGTTTTATTTCATTAATAAATTACCAAATCAAATGTATATGAAGATCACAAGAACAAGAGACACAAGATGTAGGCTCTCAACTAGGGCAAAACCCCTTTACAAGGGGAAAACATTGTCAACTCTTCTTCAATAATAGAATAAAGTCAAAGTGAGATAATCCAAGATGCTTTCACCTAGACAAGACTTCCTCCAATCACCAAGTCAACCCTCCTTTCAAGTAGACAAAACCTGCTCCAGTCAACAATGGTCAACTCCTTCAAAACTGCATCAATCTAGAATTTCACCCCCCCCCCCCACACAACTTAGAATTTTGGACTTGTAGTTACTATAGAAATTTAGACACTTGCAACTTGCCCATAAACCCTAGAAAAACTCGCACATGTGAGAGAGAGATGCCCAAATACTTTGATTGATACTTCCTTTGCTTTGTTCTTCCTTCTCCTTGACTTCTCTCTCCTTTTCTTGCTCTATAATTACAGATCGAACTTGTGGATGAATGAATGCCAAATAGGTCGAGTTCCCCTTCTATTTATGCTTCTTCCATAGGGTTGAATTGCCCCATTCCGGGTCCACTTCTTTAAGGTGGGGGCGACTTGGTGAGGAAGTGACAAATGACTATTTTGACTCAAAATTTTCTTTACATGATACAGAATCCCAAGAAGGGTCTAATAAATATGACAATGACTTTTATGATTGAAGAGAATCCCTAAGAGCCTACAATGGATGCCTTGACCTATTAAATAAATAAAAGAGCATGAAACCCATGCTTAAAAAATAATCTTTCTTTCCTTATTTTCTAATAAATGCATAGTGACAAATGGAAATAGCAATTATGAAGACTGACCATAGTTACATTTTCAACAGGTTGATCACATTGTAATTTGGATTTTTCATGCTCGACTTCAAAGTCTTGATTTCGTTGTATTTATCTTCCAAGATTTTTTTGGTTAATGAACCATCCTTTGGAATTCCTGATTGTTTGATTATTTTGTCTTCAAGTTCCTTTATCTGCTTAACTCTAGTCTTGACTGCAACACTGGCATGACTTAACTATGCTTGGACCATGATAAGAAGAGTGATATGTTTTATTGTTAGTTGTTGCTTCCAACAATCTCCTAGCTACCACCTTGCTCGTTTTCCTGTGCCAATCGACTATATCAGTATCATTGATTGTAGATAAGTTGATGTTGATAGAAGTGGCTCTTGAACCCAGTAACTACGCATTTGCATCTGCCTCTGGCTATAAAACAATTGAATTAAACATCTTTTTATGAGGCTAGGTCTTTCATAAGAACCTTGGCTTTTAATATGAAGTAACTTCTTTCATTATAGCATTATCTATGGCCTTAATGCCTTTAGGGACTAACATTAATTCTTTGCTATCCTTTATAAGCTTTTCAGGGACCGTATTTTTACCAATTGATATATCTTGTGCCCCATAGTCCTTTGGTTTGATCAGCTCCAATGTATCCTCCAATTCTTTTATTAATTTGTCATTGGCTCTCTAGAATATAATGGCTTATTTATCATCTTTGTTACTCTCCTTTACAATATTCTTTGGAAACTACAACTCATATAAGATAATTTATCTCGACTTTCTCTTGAGATGATAACCCTAGGGTTGATCACTCATATTAATCATTTCTGCTTGAGCTATTTGTCCTTCTTCATGAGTGGTTGAAGGTGCACTTGTTTTCATAGGATCCCCTTTGACAGCAGCTGACATAGCCATAGTTACTTGAGGAATTCACATTTCAACTAGATTCACATCATTCCAAGGAGAAAAATCATTTTCCCATCTCAGGCTTTGGATCATGGGCATACATTGTTAAACCAGTTGATTTTCTTGCATTTGATATAATTTGTAAAGGATGAAAATGCCAAGTTTTATATTTATCAAGACCCAAAGCTAACAGTTCATTTTCAATGGTTTCTAAAGCATTTTTATAATTGATTAATAACTGACCTCTGGCAAAAGGTGTGGAAATCACACATTTTTTATTCTTTGAAGTGAATGAAGCTCATTTATATGTATTTGTTGCTTAGCAAGTTCCAAAGCAAATAGCTGGGGAAGGATGAATTTTGCTAAATGACATCACTCTCCTTTAAAGCCATATGCTCAGATAACTGAATAATTGGGTCCACTATTTGATCTTATTTCCTTTGTTAACCATAAAATTCTCTTGCCTTCTCCTAATATCCTATAAGGAGCCCTCTATAACATTTTAACTTGCAGTAAAAAGAGAAACGATTTATAAATTTTGCATAACTTCTAGGAGTTCTTCATGGGTACAATATTTGTGACCAACAATATATCTCTTTTTCCTTTCATGTCTTATCTTTATTTGTTTCTATTATTTTGGTGCTAATGGAAAATTTAGGATAATTAAACAAAACTAAATGCACCAAATATGTACGATATCTCGAAATTTAATAACTTTAGGTTGTGGTTAAGTCTACATAGATATTTTTGGTCGAGTATCTTAGAAAATTTATGGTAATTTCATTAAAGTACTTTAGTATCTATCATGAAGACAAGCATCAATTCATCCATCTTAAAGTCATATGAATATCCTTGAACAACAACTAGGAGGGAATCCAACTTCTAATACAAGGGTTTAAGAGAACTGGTCAGAACAAGCAAGGAGACTTCAAGACATCACTGGGGGTTTTAAGGAGACCCTTCAAAAAGTTTAATTTTTCCTTATTAGCCCATACAAGAAATAACTCAGTCAACTCCTTATCCGAGAATATTTTACGAGAAGTAGGCAAATTGAGTATTTTAGCTAAGGATTCTTGAAAATTTTCCAGAAAAACTTGACCATTCACACAACATAAGATATTTTTTTTGTTTCATGATTTAATTTTTCAATAATAATATTATTTATGGCCTTCCCAATGTTTAGAATCCTAATCAAACCACGCATGCAATGCATTTACTACCAAGTTCGCCACCCTCTCGTTATTAACTAGGTTTAAATGCAATGGGAATAATCATTTTAATGCAACTCCTTGACTAATTACCAAGTGAATTGTATGGAGTATCATGTATAAAGGTGATTGTTAAGGTGAGTTCTAGTTGTGGCCCAAAATGAACATTGACCATTGATTTGTTGAATTATTGATCGTTAGATTGTTTTGGGTGGAGGAAGGGACGCTAATGTTTGTGCACTTTAAGATCCAAATCAATCTCCACCGTCGGATTGGAAGCTTGATGACTATGCGATTGTTTTGGGTCAAAACAAATGCACTAGCCTCCTCATTATTTGCGAGTAGAATGAATCTTTGTCGTCGAATTGAACTCGACCCAGCCGTTGGATGGCTTCGGGCTGAAAAAGGGGTATTAATGAGAGTTTATGCCCACATCTGAAAATTATCGCTTGAGGACTTAATAACTTGGCTTAAGCAGAAAAACAATGATTTATATATATATAATTAAAACTTAGGTTCTCTACCCACTATAACCTTGCAATTAATTTTTGGCTTTAAAAATTAAACATTAGTCATTCAAACTTCGCAACATGAGTTAAAGTTTAGTATTTTGGTCAAATATATTTCAAAGGGAATACACATTAAAAAAATTGAAGGCTTGGAGTACAGTGATGTGTGCTTTAACGGTAAGTCACATGGGTGAAGCCCAGGCAGACCAAAGTTCAAATCTCATTGAGTACAATGACCTGCTGTGGTGGAAGCTAAAGGGGCGGATTCCCTAATCCCGTCTTGGCGGCATGTGGGTTTGCTCTTGCTAAAATCATAGGAACTTAGTATACCAGACTTGCAGGTGGTTAGCTATGCTCTTGGTGTTATAGTGGAAACTATGATGTTTAATCCTGGGTCTCCCATAGATTAGGCCTGGCAGTTACCGATTCACCATGTGGTAAAAAAAAATAAAATTAAAGGCTTGGAAATAACTATAAATGAAGCACCAATATAGCTACAACATATTTAGAGCTACTTTCAACTCAGCCTATGTCGATATCTTCGTGGTAATGTGACTAGATGTCAAGTCATCCACTAGGATCCCCCACCACAACTTCATGGTTCCTATGATATACATAGTAGTTGGATTCACCCTGGCCTCGTTGAAACATCGTCCCATCTCCTCCATGTCCCAACAAAAATTCCCAAGCACCTTAGTACTTCTAGTCCCATCATATAGTTGTGGTTCTTTCAACTTTACTCTCATAGATGAAACTCTTAAACCCTATCTAACGACCTTATTCAACATTGTAATCATATTTTCCAAATCATATGTCAAAGCCAAAAGGGAGGCCACCTAGTCTTCCAAGTGCTTCAAACGATCCTCCCATATTTTGTCTTGATTTTGTTTCATAGCCTCGAAAACTTCCTCAAGCACACCTATGCCCTCTTGTATAGCTTCTTTTACTTCATCTATAACCTTCTTGATTTCCAAAGAAATCTATATAGATATCCTGGATATGTCCCTGCTACAATTTACATGAATCATTTGTCCAATCATCCATGCCCTAATATTATATCTACTCTATGTGGTAAAGAGTTGTACACACGCTTCCTTTTCTTCAACAACTTCAACTTTGAAATTTGCTATGGTGTCAATGGTCATGACCCTAGGAGATATGCACAGTTACATAGTGCTTTTGGTGCATCATGGCCCCTAAGCATGTGGTACTGGCATGTTTCACAACTAACTAACTAGAATGGAGTTACTACACCCGAAATATGCCCCACAATACAATACTTGTTGAAGTTTTTCTAACTTTATGTTACTTAACAAAATATCATAACATCATCATATAACCAAGTTATTGCAATGTCAAATTAATCATATTAATAAGATTATTAAAATTTAAAATAAGCACAACTCATCAAATCATCATAGTTTCATAAATGTATACAAATTTATGCAACTCAGCTCTATAGCATTAGTTTTTATTACATAGGTGAAAGCACCAAATTTTGGGTGGTATCGATCCTTCGGCATGCCCCCCTCCTAAAACAATACAAAACACCAAATTCTAGTTCATACAAAATCACCAAATTTCGGTTCATATAGAATCACTAAATTTTGGTTCATGTAGAATCACCAAATTTTTGGCGCCTCATCCCTCCGTCGCTACCCCCGCAAATATAGCAGACAATCAAGTGCAATTGGCTCCACAACTATTGGTTTAGCATGAAATAGTTCACCTATCTCATAGAGCTTGTTATCCACTAGTAGTGTGTGACCCCTAAAGGAGAAATTTTCTCCTAGATTTGTCTTTAGCCAGCTGCCCCTTGTAGCCGCTAGATAGCTCGATGTGCCACCATTCCCTGCCACCTAAGCCAACCATTATGTACCCTAGACCATCTATTATGATCGTATGTTTGAAGGTGGGCCTTCCAAAGTCGAAGGTATGGATTTTCGTTATGCAATTGGGTGTTTATGTTTGCTTTTATTGGACACCTTTGGACATCGATTAGTGAGGGGATTTAGCAAAGAGAATGGGCTTGGTCTGGACTCTTGTTCCCTTGTCCCAACTTGGTGGTTAATCTTGTATCCTAGTCTTCTAGGATCTCCTCTATTGGCTACCTGCTTTAGCAGTGGCACTACACGGGAAACCTTGATTTTGGTTGGGTGGTCCCAATTCCCGACACCATACATATCACTCGCATCTATTTATTAAACCCCCTTTTCACATTTTTCCCATCCAGGTCCACATTTGTCCATTAGGTCCACAAGGAGTTAGCCTCCCCCTCCCCTTGTCCACATTTTGGTTCAAACTTGGAACGATGCCCTAGAGGTTGATGTAGCCAAAAAGAAAGTTAAAAGCATAATTTGGCCACTTACAACAAGGAATGTACCATAAAATGCAAAAGATGAATAGGACATAAAAATTTAGCTAGTGGGAAAAAGCCAAGCATGAGATCTACCCACCTTTAGGGTCATCACCTTGGTTTCCAGGGCCCATGTGTTTTCCCCTACATCATTAAGGAACACATGATTTTCCCAATCACTGGTGGGAAATCAAATTCCCAACCTTCAGGGGGTGATCATTGCTTAACCATACACATCATGCAAGTAATGTACCATGATTTATCCATCCTATAGGTCGGGGCAAGTCATGTACCATGATTTATCCATCCTACATCCATATACCCATGTGTGGGCTTCCTTCATCATAGCTACCCTTGTACCTTGGCATATGGCTTGGAGCCTTCCTTGTTGCCCCATTTTGTTCCACCATCATTTCACATGGCACCTATCATTTGACGGATCTACCATGGACTTGTCACTCCCTTAGAGGTTGAAACCACCTAATAAGATCCTCGATGAACATCTCTTGTTGAACTTGGTGACACCTGCTCTAAATCCCATTAGGAAGGGCATCCCACTATGAAGTGTCCACTTTTGCCCAAGCTTATTTACTCAATTGTGCTAGTGAATTTTTGTCCCAGAAGGTGAGGAGACACATTAAATCTTATATAGGATTGTAGTTGGGTCTCCAATTGGACTTGGTCTCCCCATATTGGGTCTAATCCCTCTAAAGGGTCATAATGGCACTTATAGGGTGAGCATTGAGAGTTATGGGCCTCCACCACAACAGAGCATTGATTTCCATGCCATGGGTTTCTTCAGCACTACATATTGCTTGCTCGTGCCTCAACTACATAGATATGATGATGCTCTTGGGCCACATTACCCAGCCAACCACACACTTGCACCAGACACTTGGAAACTGATACAAGGCCCATATGAGGTATTATCTCATCCAGAGATACACGAGAGAGCTTGTATCATCATTCTAGCCCTTAATTATGGAGCATCAAGATGTCTGATCCAATTGGAGACCCATGAGACCATTCATTGTGCCCCACAGCCACTTGGGAGCACCACAAATGTTTTCATAAGAGACTAAGGGGCCAACCCCTTGGACATCATTTTGGGAGCCATCCTTTTCATCATGGCACTTAAAGGACTCATTTTGGCCCTCCAACTACCCTTTTGACTATTATTCTATCATTTTTGGCCCTCTTGGATGGCTTATCATTCACTTTTGAGCTATTTGGTGGGCTTGTCACCAAAAATTAGTATTATTTTCACATTAAAATATCACTAGGGATTTAATTATTCCAAAATAGAATAAATCAAACCTTTTAGGACTTTTATAAGTAAAAGAGAGATTCATTCTCTCAAATCATTACACTTGGGATTTCGATTTCTCTTGAGAAAGAACTTGGACCTGCAATTTAAACGAATTTTGGATGTTTGGAAAGCACTTTGACGTATGGAATTTTTGTTGTATGTTCTTGGAGCTTTCTTTTAATAATGGTGATGAATGGATATATTCTCTTTGTCTAGTAAGTACATTTTGATGTTATATTTTACATTGGTATATGTCTAATGTATGGAATGACATTTCAAGATCTTGAGTGTGCCCTAGTTTGATGTGAATTTATGAGAACAGTTATAGGTATTGGAATCATTACATGCATTACTCATTGATGAAAATGAATGAATGTTCCTAGAGGGATGTATTGTGTTTTGCATCCTCAAAAATCCATTATACATTGTAAACAAAGTGTAAATTTCTATTGTAGTTTTGTTGCTACCTCAATAGGGTTAGCGAAATATGCATTAAAACTCCTTCTTTGAGCAAAACTCTTAGATTTAAGCAATTTTTTGACTCCATTTTCTCAATAGTCAAGCACTAGTCTAGAAATCCTTGGTGATCATATCAACTCAACGTAACATCATTATTTTCACTTTTTTTCTCCTTCTTCATTCTTTATCCCTTTAAGAATAGGTAGCCTGTAGAAAACCCCAGGTAAAAAGTTCATGTAATAAAGGTTAATAAAGGGAAAATAAGACCAAGGTCATGGGACACGTATTCCAAGCTGAATGTGGGAAAAGCACTATAGTGGGCATGACTTTCGAT
The DNA here is from genome assembly GCA_000404065.3 of Pinus taeda. Lineage (NCBI taxonomy): Eukaryota > Viridiplantae > Streptophyta > Pinopsida > Pinales > Pinaceae > Pinus > Pinus taeda. Next base: position 129,781 of record APFE030267720.1, on the reverse strand, counting down.
TTATTAATGGCTAAGGAAATTGGGAAAGGCAAAGAGGCATTAATTGGCATTTTATTTATGAAAATAAAAGAAAATAAGAGAAAAGGAAGGTGAAGAGGCACAAATTTGCATGAGAGGGAAATTAGAAGGAAAATTGAAGGTAAAAAGGCTTCTGAGGATTAGTTCAAAACTTTTATCAATTGAACATTTTGTCAAAATTGTTTTCGAGTTAGTAAGAAAGATAGAAAGAGCACTAAGAGGATAAAGAAAGCAAGCAAGCAAAGGAAGGAAAAGAACAAGCAAGACAAAACAAGGAAAAAAAAGGAAGCAATAAGAAGGTTGGATCAACAGCTTCAATAGGAAGATTTTGCAGGTAACAAGTTGCATGTGTAATTTCCTAGGTGATGTGTGAATGAATGGTACATGCATTTATTTATTTGGTTCATTTGTTGTCATTGGCATGGATTTTGTCGGGTTTGACAGTGGTTTCAGTCTTACCTTTCCATTTCCTAGATAGCCATGGTGTGATGGGATTCATTTATTGGCTGAGCTTTGGATTGCCATACTTTTTTTGAACTGGGTGAGGTGGTATGAAGAAAATTCCCAAGGGTTGGAGGTGGAGATGGTTTTCTTCGAGAAGCCTTTGACAGGTGTGTGGAGACAAGAAAATACCTCAAGGTATGGTGAAGGTTTTCTGAGGCATCTAAGCTTGTTTGGTTTTGTGATCTCTTGATAGGTTTTTGAGAGATCACGATAGTTTGAGGGTGGAGGTGGTTTAACCTCTAGATTCCCTTGGTTGTTTATGTCTTGGTTTATACCATGAGACCCCACATTCATACTTGGAATATGGCACGAGGGTGAATGGATGAAAGAAATATTTGGTTTAATTCAATATATGGTTGGGTGGTACATAGAAATCTGTGACTTGGTTGGCTCTTGCATATGTTAATAAGCATTATTTTCCTATTGTGATCCTTGAGCATTTATACTTGTTATTATGTGGATTTTATGGTTGTTCTAACATGGTTAATATTCTGGTTATATGTTGGTTATACGAATGGTTCTATAATATGCTCTAGTTATGGCTCTTGTTATACTTCAGAAGTTGATGATTGGTTAATGAGTGCATGGGCTAATTAGTGTAGTTGCAACTACTCAAGAGGGCATTACCTACAGGGCTTTGGATTGACGGTGAATGGGTGTACTGTTAAGGCACTCCTTGTGATAGGTCACCGGTTCAAATCCCTGTGGGTGCTTAGGTAGTATTATATAGAAAAAAGAAGAAGAAGGCATTAGACATTCTTGGTGGTTATCAGCTAAAGAACAAAGATTTACACTCAAATATGCATTCATGACCTGTAGCTTACATGTTTACCATGTGTTTTATGAAATGCCTAGTATGTTTTGGTCAATCTAGCTCAATTTTCTAACTCAGTTTGAATGTTTAGATTTGTTGTTATGTCATTTATCATCTTGAGAAGTCTCATACAGTTTTGGGTACTGGTATGGAGGTTGGCCTGCAATTGTGGCTCAAATATTAGGACCGCACCCTTTGAACTAGGCAATTTTGGTCACAACCACATGAAATAAGTGTTGTGCATGTGGTTGAAGGCCCACAACCACACCCGGGCCTTGTCATGCATGCAGTTGAGAGCCTAGGATAGTGAAAAGGAGCCCCAACTCAAGGTTTGGTCACCTGGGGTGGTTCTTTGGCCCCTGAGTGTCCTGTAGCCTCGAGGGATGTTGTGAGTTGTTAGTCAATGGTTAATTTATAGGACCTACTTCCGTAATTGGAGCTTGGAGGTCGGGTCATGTCATAGTGGTACTCCGCTTCACATTTACCTTGAAGGCTTGTAAAATCGGGTAAATGTGGGGGTTGAAGTGTTACATAGCCCCTGTAGGGCTTGGTGTGAAATCCCTAGGAGTGAGATCTTTCAAAATTAATCTGATAAACTCCGGCGTTGGGGTTTCTTCTATGTATCCCCCATTTTGGGGTCATTCTCACAGTTGAATTTCAATATATTTGATGCGCTAACCTTCGTACCAAGTGGGAATCCTTGAAGTTGCCTTGACTTGGGGATTTCTTATAGGTTTACGCTTAACTACTTGTTGAAGTACATCATACAAATAATTTTCTCTTAGCTACCCTGACCTTGGATGAACACATAGCTTGGTATATACATCAAATCTAAGTCTCGTGTAGCTATTTATTACAAGGGGTTTTTCATGGAAATATTTTCTAGCTTCTCCCAAACATTACACCTTTATTGAGCCTTTACATTGAATGAGACTCCTTACCTCACTTCAAACTTATGTTAGGAATATCTATCATAGGTGAGGGATACTAGGACTGCTCCCATTGGTGAAAATTTGAGAAGAGAAGGGGACATAGGTTGTGGTGACAGCGGGCCTTTGTCCCAAATTATTGTCGTGCCCTAGTAGTTGTCCCTTACGTTCCCCTTTAGGACCCCTGCTAGTTTGCATGGTAACCTTTTTCGCTGCGTCGTTTCCAGGGACATGATGTGTGTGCCTTATCCCCTAAAACATTATTGACATATCATATTCTTGCGACTCCATTGGAAGAAGAAGCCCTAGTTCTTCATTGAACTTTAAGGTCGTTGTTTGTATGGTGAAGCAAGCATTTCTCTAGGCATCTCTAAATTCTCCTTGGTGACTCCTACATACTTTACATGTGTATCCAAGTAGGATGTCTTTCTTTTATGGATTTCCTACCTTAGACATCACTAGCATCCCTGGACACCCTAATCATGTCTCATGGAATATGCTACATGGGGTGCCCAAGTTTGATGGTGATCCACTCTTTGCAATTAATCATGTAGAAAAATTTACTGCACATTCTTCGAAGGTTGGAGTGGTCCACCATGATGTCCTTATAATGTTATTGATGATATCCCTCCATGGTCATAATTCATGGCTACATAATCACAAACCTAGGAGTATCTAGTCTATCGAGCAATTCTTTGATGGCTTTCTTAAGCATTTTCAAGCATGCCAAGCATTAGACATTTGAGATGAAGCCTTCATCTAGCATCAAGAAGATCTAGGAAAAGATGATCCCTCTACTCGTTTGGACATTGATATTAGTGATTACTTACATATTGAAGTGGGGAAGTGGGAAATCCATGGGTGTTGTTTTGACAGGGACCCTGTCTATGAAATTGATGATGATAATATCGATAGGACCCTTGTTTTTCCTCATGATACTTGGGATGTAGTTGAGTCATATGTGGACCCTTTCCTCAGACCTTCTTACACTATCACTAGTAATAATAAACAATTTTCCCCTTTATTAGATATCATTTTGGGATTCAACTGCGTTAAGTAAGTCATTCACGTATGACCATTTCCATGAGAGGTAGTCGTAACTGACTAATTTCTCATGATTTTTTTTTTTGAATAGTTCACTTAGCACTCATTGCATCGGGTGATGCTCACAAGGGTGAAGAAGTGGGATTGAAACTAGTGAAATTGAATCCCAAAATGATATCTAATATAATGCACTGTGTAAAACCCCCATACTTAAATTTTCCCCTTGTTATAGGCCATTTTGTCACATCTGGTCAATAGTTCTATTAATTGGATCAATCAAGATCCTTTTACCCCTTGTCATCATCATTGCACAAATCCCTAAGCATGAATCTTCCTAATCCTTGAATTTATTCCTTTAACTGCTTCATTTCAGTGATTTTTAGGCCCAACACACCCTGGCCCTTTAAGAGATTGTGTTCACCAACAAGTTGACCTTATCTGGACCTGCATCAATCACTAGGAGGTTTCCCCTTGTTGGGGGTGCACTTATTCTAGAAATTTGGGAAAAATAAAAAGAATCCTAAAGCTTCCTCTTCCATAATATTCCAAGATTTATTATAACCATTTACCTTGGATGAAAGTCTCGAATCCTATTCTATCCTACCTAGGATATTTCACCCCTTATCCCTTGATCTCATCCTCCCATCAAGAGTGGATCTCAAGCCTAGATTGGTAAATGTATAAGAATTATTAACCTACCATCTTCTTCTATATATTTACTACCATCCACAAGCTAGGGGTTGGATTTTGGAGATAGATTCTACCCTCATGCTCCTATTGTGAGAGTCATTATTCCATGCATTGGGTCGACCTAGAGATACACTTTGTGACAAGGAAGGACAATTCAACTTGGAGGAGCTCTTATACACGAGTAACTCTATATTTGGTTATAACTCTCTCCATTTATATTAATACAAGGAGAGCAATGTTTTCCTATATGTGATGTTATGATTTCATGTATTTAAATACAATGTTTATCTATTGAATGAAGTGATTGGATTATGCTACATAGATGTTGTAGATCTTTGACTTGTGTTGTTTGATTGTGCGGGTTCTAATTATAGTAATCAGAGCAAGGATTGGAGCATACAAGCTAAGAGAGGAACAAAACTTACGATAAATTCTATGTAGGATTTATCTCGTTATCCATTCACTTTAAGGAAGACATTATATTCCTTTCTTTATGTTGTTCTAGGTCAGTGCACTAGAACTAGGGAAGATACTTCTCTCAGTAGCCGTAGATTTCGTATAACAAATTGGGGACTCCACTGGGGATCGATGCATTCCCTTGGTGGTTTCCTTGTCCTTAGTGCTTATTTTATCTCTTCTTTAGACCTTCACTGTCTCACTCAGTCAAGAATACACTTTTCATTGAGTTTCAATTGCAATCTTTGTGTTGGAACCTTGCATCCCTTGATCATTGCTCCCTTTGGTCTAGTCACAGAGCGCTGCAACACTCCTGAGCCTTCGTTGTGCCTGTGTTATGGAGCATTATTCCTCTTTTATCACCTGCATTGGTCCCTGTTCATGCACAAACTTGCTCTTATCTGATTTGCTCTCTATTAAGCTTTGTTCCAACTACTCTTCCTTGGGCCCCTGAGTGTCTTGTGGTCTCTTAGAAGCCTCTATTTGGTTTACTTTTAATTTTGAGTACCTTCGATAATTATTTGTTAGGATTTTCCTTTTTTCTTATCATTAGGTCATTAGAAAGCTTATTTGTTTGATCATTGAGTGCTTGAATGAATTGGTGTTTTAGCCATCATTCTAAAATGTTTGCTTTTATCAGTGATTACACGTGTATCTTAGTTTTCATCATATTTGAAAATTAAGTGGAATTGAAAAGAAAAATCTATTTGCATTGACATATAGGGTTTTGTGTGTACATCAGTATTGGAATAGTTGCATTAAAATGGAATTGCACTTAGCATATTGTTTGCTGCATTTTGTATGTTGCATACTCTTTGCCTCTTCCCTCCTTTAGATAGATTTTCATTGAAAGTGAAAGATTTCATTTCTTCATGCTAACTTGCATCTTTGGGAATTCAGGTGAAACTCATGGTAAGCCTTAAAACTAAAACTTAATTGAAGATAAAGGTTAAAATTTACTGAATCAACCTAAGGAGCATTTGTAACATTAATGCAAACATTTAGAGGTCTAGGATAGAGATGTGTTTCGATGTCGTTAAATGTAGGAGCTGTCGTTGTTTGCCAACATTGTATCCTGGGGGTGATATCCCATTCCATGTACGTAAGTGTATTGGATCGTACTTCGTGTAACTTTAAGTATATTAGATGGTGCTCCACACCTGATTAAGTATATCGGAACACTCTCATCGAACAGTTACGCATTAGACATCACGACTATGGGCTGCACTTCCATGTAACATCGAGTATATTTTATAAGTCCACCATAGGTTGTTATCCTCACCATAGGTAACTAGGTCGTCCACCTTATATATCATGATACACCGAACACAACATTTGGGGAGATTGGTTGCACGTGCGTTAAGTCCTTGGTTCGCTAAGGTGTATATTGCAGTTCACAATTGCTTGCTAAACTTCTATGCCTAGTTAACCCCTTTTATTTATTTATTTTTGTGTTAATTATTAAAAATTGTTAATCCAACATGGAAGAACAAACACCTTTCCCCCGTCATTCGCGTAGAATGAAAAATAAGCCTCCTCTTCCACCAGAGGCAACTCCTGGCTATGAATAGAAGCATAAGAAAACACAAACTATTGAATTAGGGATTCATGAACTACTTCTGGTCCTCCTACGGAAATTGATCCACCAGAATCATCCTTCCATATGAGCTTTGAACTCAAGATTACATCTTCTCTTCCCGGTGAATCTAACACAATTGAAACAGAAGTACCTGAATCTTTATTTCCTAAGGTTATTGAACCTGATTTTACTAAATCAGATACCTTATTACCTGAGGTTATCCAACCTGAGGTACCTCAACCATCTTTACGTGTTACTCCAGGACCTTCCCTTCCCCTTCCTTTATCTTAGACACAATAATCGATTATATATCTTGGAGCCAATAGTGAACCTCTTCCACTTGGTCCTGTGAGTATTGAAGGGATCCCATAGGAAGAACCTCATCCCTCTTCTCCTCTTCATTTAAGAGGGATTCATATTTATCATACTCATATTCTTCCTCCTCTTTAGACTCCATCTCAACCTCCTTTATTAGATTATGTTCCTTTTAGTTCACCCTTGAGTCTGTCGTAGCAGTCATATTTGAGATTGTTAACCATGTTTAAATCCACTATGGTTTCCCAGCCTACCACTTTGGTTGAGATAACCATTGTTACTTCCTCATCCATGTTTGCGACATCCCCAGAGGCACACCTATATGATGGCCCGTTTGTCCCACTTGGTTATCAATCGTTGTCTGGTACCTTCTCTGGTGCAACATCCAGACCCTAGACCTCTCCCATGACATCTATTTCTGGAATTCCATTTGGCACTTCTCTCATGAGCACTATACAATCTTCTTTTTCTCCTCCACCTATACCTACGGTCGAACAATAGGCTAGTCCTTGCATTAGTGGACACCTTAAATGACCCAATTCTTCTTATATTGGGTACCCTCACCAAGTTGGTAGTTGCGTCCATCATCCCCTCCTCCTTTGGCAGGCAGGAAATTTGTTGTCGGCATGCCACAAATTAGTGCTCTGCGTTTCTGAATCCTCCTTAATCTGGTTTTTCTACTAATGTTTGGAAACCTACTTTGCCAGTCCAACCTAGTTCGATTGTGAGTGCATCTATATATTCTCAATCTATACCATATGCATCCCAAATTCCTACCTATCAATCTATACCTAAACAAGCTCAAATAAATGTGAGCCATCCTTTACAAGATATCTCTATGACTCAATCTATTCCAACGGTATTTGGTACCTCCCAGGTCCCGCATACTGAACCACTACAAGGTGCCTCACAATCTCAACCGCTTGGACAAGGTATTCCTCAAATCCAAGTAGGAAAAACTGCTTATGGTATGGCACAACCTCCATCGACTCCACCTTATGTTGGAATAATGCAAAATTATATGGAACAACAATATCAACCTTTTCAAGGTATCTCACAAGAACCTTATCAACGCCAACAAGTCCAAACCCAACCACTCTAGCATATGCAAGGCTATCCTGGATCTTGACAACAGGGATATGTGTATACTGGTTATTAGAATCCTCCTTATCCTGGTACCCAAGTTCCTCTTTATCAAAATCCTCCTTATTATGAAACCCAAATTCTTGTTGCACAACCTATTCCATCCTATCTGGGCTATCCTCCTTCGGATTTTAGTAGACACTTACCTTTTGTGGAAACTCTTAAACTTCCAGATCTGACTTGGCTTGTGAATGATCCTATTGCTCATTCTCCTTTATGGCTGATACTTCCTACTAAATTGCCTTATGATATCCAAAAATTTAATGAAAATCCTAGAGAATACCCATCCACGCATGTGATGACTTATCATTTGTGGTGTTCTTTGAACTCCCTGAATGATGATTCCATTCGATTACGTCTTTTCTAGTGTATGCTTACGGGCTCTCCAACCAAATGGTATATTGAATTACCTAGAGCTTCATTCAATAATTTCAGTTCCTTAGCCACTACATTCCTAACACATTTCCAGTGGCACATACGATATGAGACTAGAACGAAACTTTTGACCAACTTTAAACAGAATAATGCTACTGACATTTCTAATCATATTCATGAGTGGCGACATCGTTGACGGTTGGTTAAAACCTATGTTCCCTGAACAATTGTTAGCGGAATCATTCATCAAATCTCTATTTCCATCGATGAAAAAATATGTGGCTAAGGGTGGAGTTGTGAATGAAGAGCAAGTGCTTGCTTGTGCCAAGTATTTGGATCTCATCTATACCCAATCCGACACACTCTATGAGAAAATACCAAAGGCTTTGAGACCCTCAAACATTGTTCCTCAAACTCCTAGTAAAGAATCACATGTCATTGATGCCATGATTGGTTTTGTGAGTTCACAGTCTGAGTGTAAACCATCTGGTACTACTCCTACGACTTCCTAGAACCCTCCATCTAATCCTCCTATGACTTCTTCTTCCGAGATTAATTTCGTTCATTCCAATAAAGGTAAATTTCAACAACAACTAGGAAGTAAGAAGAAAGGTAGAGGCAAGAAGATGAAAGATTTTCCTTTGCAGGATAAATAACCCAGTTAGTCCTCTGATTAGAATGAAAGCCTCGCTATCAATGTTTAACTATAATGAGGAGAACTTCACTCATGACTATCCTCATTGCACAAAAGTGAACCAATTTATGAAATCTTCTACTTCCCCCGCTGTGTTGACTGACATGTTTCCCAATAAGGAGACTAACATGGTTGCTTGAGACCCTACTTCGTCTAATGCACTTTAATGCTTTCCTCTGCAAAGTTGAAATCTGATGTTATGGTGGCTACTCGAAGTAAATACTATGGTAATGTGAATCCTATGAACGGTTAGGCTAATGATCAACCTACGGGTTCGACTTTATCTCCATCGGATCTTCCTCCTCCTACAATTCCTACAGAATTAACCATTAAGCCTCTGAAGGGCATTATTCATAGATCTGCTTTCAACACTTGCACATGTGCTGCTCAAAATTATAACGTAGCTGAGGACTTGGCTCAGTCCCCATCATATATGTCCATGCTCAAGGTGTTGCAAAACTGTCCTTCCCAAAAGAAGTCTTTGCTTTCTGCCATTAGATGTATTGATCCTCCGTATTCTAACCTATTCATTTTCAATCATGAGAGCTATTCACCTCGGCTTTTGACTCAATTGAATTTATGATCCAAGTTGTCATCTGCGGTAAGAGCATCCATCATTTTATTGTAAACAAAGGAGACTCAACCTGCATTATGTCTTTATCTTATTGGAAGGTGATTGGTTCCCCTCACTTGAGTTAGTCACCCACCACCTTGAAATATATTAAGGGACGAAAGTATAAACCTTGTGGTATTTTGAACTCCTTACAAGTAGAATTAGGAGGTAAATATGTATCCATAGAAGTTGAAGTTATTGACGGACCACTTAAGTATAGCCTTATATTGGGTTGCATGTGGGTTTACGCCATGGTTGCTGTCATTTCAAATTATTTTGTGGATGATATCCATTCCCCATAAAGGTGGGATTGTGGCCATCAATCAAATCACTTTCTTTGCCTCTAGTTCTCAAGTTACAGGAAGTGTCCCTCTTGTAGGGGAAAATCTACACCCATATCAACGCGCCTGGGTTGGATTTCTTAAGGATTCCTCTCTCATGGGAACCTTTTCGCTTCCTCCGCCTTTGCTTCTTGACAACTCTCCTTCAATTGCTTATATCAATATAATCTCATCTTCTACTATTTTGGTTGATCCTTGGATTGTACCAGATGAAACTAACATTGACAATTTTGGTGACCGAATGTATCTGAGCCCTATTGAGCTTGATTACGAAGCCATTTATTTTGCTTGTTTGACTCATTTTGATCTTACCTCTTTGATTAATTGGATTGATTTTTCATTGGATTATGGCATGTATTCTGATATGTTCTCTCGTACATTCCCTACCGATGAGAGAATCATGGCGATCATGATGCCAAATGATGCGTCATGGGACGATCTTCACCATCATTCATCCTTACCAAATTTTGTTGAGGATAATCTCGGTGATTTGTATCAACCCAATATAGTTGAGTTTTGTAGAATTGAGGCTTCTGTGATCAGTCATATTTATAAGAAGAGCTTCAACGTAAATCACATGACAAAGACTTTTGTCGACGCGTTTCGAACCAACCAGTGTGGTTCATCGTCAGGACAAGTTGAAGAAACATATCTAGCATAGCATGTTAAATAGACTGTGCAAAGACTCCAACGGCTATATAACGGCTAATTGACAGCTACTTTGGACTTTATGGTTAGGTTAAACCTATATTAATAAAATATTATTTTTATTTTATATGGTTATTTAAAATTGTATAAATAAAATAAAAATGATTTATTTAATAATATCTATTTTACTTAAATTAATAAAGGTAATTTGGTTGTTATAATTTTAATGGTAAGATTCCAGTTTTAAGTTACCCCTTTTTGTTAATTAATTTACTAGATATGAATCTGTTTGTTAGGTTAAATTAGAGAGTAAATAATCTTGAAGGTAGAATTAAAAGCTAAGTTAATTTGTATTTGAATTTATTAATTAATAATAATATAAATATCAGTAAAATCTAAATGGTAGTTTATTACTTTACTTAGTTTGTTAGGAAAATATGTATATATATATTATGTTATAAGAATATTAATGTAAAATACCTTTAAGAACGGAGAGAAATCTAGACCTACCATATTTTATTATGGATAATTAAGGAGATAAATCAATAAATAGTAATAATACTATAATAAAGGAGCAATTATAAGTATAAATCAAAATAGTAACTACCTGATCAAAACTTCATGGATGTATTAAAAAATAAATAAAAATAAATAACTAAATAACTAAATAACTAAATAAATAAATATAAATTAAAAATAATAAAATAAAATAACCTAACTAAAATAAAAAATAAATACAATATTATCTATATATATATATTATTTATATATAAATAATAAAAATACTGAAAATCAATCAAATAATATGATATTATTATATATATATTTATATATATATATATATATATATATATAATGTAATATATTCTCTATATATTATATTTATATATATTATATATGAAATACATAATCTAACAAATAGAAGAATGATAATCTAAATGAAAATACTCGCAAACAGCTAAAGGAGAAAGAACAGAGGCATGATATCTATATCTATTGTAAATATAATAAAGGAGAATCTAAATACAAATAACAACCTAGAAAAAAGACATCGGAAGCGAAGAACTAAATAAAATCCAAAGGAGATCCCAGATCCAGGAGGAATAATCAGAAGGCAACAGGGAGAACAATGCAAGCACAACAGAAGAAAGGGGCGGGGGGGGAAGAAACACTAAGGAGACAGGGCGGGGATCCAACACCTACTTACCTTCCAACCATCATCTCTGTTGAGATTGTTAGGCCTCTTTTCAATTTCTATAGCTTCCCTTAACTTGCGATGATGGAACTGAGCCACCTTGGCAATAACCTTGGCCTACTCAATACAGACATGATGTCTAGTTTTGTCCACATGCTCTGCTAAGGCCGAAGACTTAGTTCTCCCGTGCTTCAGGTCAGCTGCATGCTCGCAGATTCTTTGTTGAATGGAGCGCCCTGTTTCTCCTATATAGGGCGTCCCACATGAGCAAGGAATCATATACACACCCTTCATGTCCTTAGGGTTAACAAGATCTTTCACCGACCGAAGGGACTGACGAATGGTTTTGAGGGGCCTGAAAGTTGAGGGAATATCAAACTTTCTGAGGATTCGAGCTATCTTGTCAGTGGTCCTCTCGACATAGGGAAGATGGACACCTAGGTGGCGCTCCTTAGGATCTTTCTTCTTAAGCGCATTTCTAGAGGCTTTAAGGAAAGCTTTCCGACCTAGGTGCCTACTATACCCATTTTCCACAAAGACATCAAGGAGGTGGGATCTCTCTCTATCCAGGCTCTCATTATCCGAAATCCTGAGGGCACGAGTGGCCAGGGTATTAAGCACCCCCATCTTCTGAGCTGGAAAATGGTGGGAATCGGCGTGAAGATACTGCTCAGTGTGCGTCTTCTTGCGGAACACGGAGTGGGAGGGTGTGTATATGATTCCTTGCTCATGTGGGACGCCCTATATAGGAGAAACAGGGCGCTCCATTCAACAAAGAATCTGCGAGCATGCAGCTGACCTGAAGCACGGGAGAACTAAGTCTTCGGCCTTAGCAGAGCATGTGGACAAAACTAGACATCATGTCTGTATTGAGGAGGCCAAGGTTATTGCCAAGGTAGCTCAATTCCATCATCGCAAGTTAAGAGAAGCTATAGAAATTGAAAAGAGGCCTAACAATCTCAACAGAGATGATGGCTGGAAGGTAAGTAGGTGTTGGATCCCCACCCTGTCTCCTTAGTGTTTCTTCCCCCCCGCCCCTTTCTTCTGTTGTGCTTGCATCGTTCTCCCTGTTGCCTTCCGATTATTCCTCCTGGATCTGGGATCTCCTTTGGATTTTATTTAGTTCTTCGCTTTCGATGTCTTTTTTCTAGGTTGTTATTTGTATTTAGATTCTCCTTTATTATATTTACAATAGATATAGATATCATGCCTCTGTTCTTTCTCCTTTAGCTGTTTGCGAGTATTTTCATTTGGATTATCATTCTTCTATTTGTTAGATTTATGTTATTTTCATATATATATATA
>APFE030267720.1:101954-116724 GCA_000404065.3 Pinus taeda | reverse complement strand
TCCAAAGTAGCTGTCAATTAGCCGTTATATAGCCGTTGGAGTCTCTGCACAATCTATTTAACATGCTATGCTAGATATGTTTCTTCAACTTGTCCTGACGATGAACCACACTGGTTGGTTCGAAACGCGTCGACAAAAGTCTTTGTCATGTGATTTACGCTGAAGCTCTTCTTATAAATAGTTGAGTTTTCTACGAATTCGGTTTCAATTCCACGAAGTCGATTCTAAAATGAATTTGTTGAATATTGAAGAAACGATAACTATTGATATCTCAATTAAACAAAGTATAGTAAAAAATCTACATATCGGTGTGTCTTGTTCTCCGGATGAAATTATGACCTATAAGGCCCTATTCCAAGAATTTTGATATGTCCTTGCTTGGTCGTATGAGGAAATGCTAGGTATTGATCCAAATATAGTGGTGCATGAAATAAAAATTTATACTTATGCAAAACCACTCTGATAATGCCTTCGTATGGTCTATCCCAAGAAGGCTACCATGATTAAAGCTGAGGTTGAAAAACCTCTACGTGTTGGTTTCATCTACCTAGTTCCTTTGACCAATTGGGTGTCAAATATTGTTCATGCCATGAAGAAATAGGGAACAATCTGTGTATGCGCCGATTATCGGGATATAAATTGTGCTTGTCCAAAGGACAATTACCCAATCTCGTTCATTGACAAGATTGTTGATGATTATGCTAGTTGTGAGATATATTCATTCATGGATGATTACTCTGACTATAATTAAATCAACATTCTCCCAATGGATCAACTGAAGACTGCATTCATTTGCCCCTAGGGCACATTTGCACACCAGAAACTTCCTTTTGGTTTAAAGAATGTTGGGGCCACGTTTTAGAGGGCTATGGATTATGCCTTCCATGATATCAAACATATCGTGCAACCTTATTTGGATGATCTACCTACTCATTCTAAACATCAGACTAACCACTCGATGCACCTTCAGACCATATTTTTATGATGTAGACATTATAATATTAGACTTGATCCTCACAAATGTGTGTTCTATGTCAGTTCTGGTCGAATTATTGGATTTGTCATTTCAAAACATGGAATTTGTATCGATCCCTTGATAGGTTCAGGCAATCATTGATTTTCCTGCTCCTTCCCTCATTCAACTTCAACAACTCTAGGGGAAGGCTAACTTTCTTAGGAGGTTTGTCCCTAATTACGCTGAGTTGACCAAAGGATTCACACTCCTGCTTAAGAAAGGGGTTCCCTTCCATTGAGACAGCACTGCTCAAAAGGTATTCAATGCCTTAAAAGATGTACTGATTTAGGCATCTATATTGTATCCCCCTGATTACCAACGCGATTATTTCCTATATCTCGCTGTTACAGTTACTACCATAGAAATAGTATTCGTCTAGGAAGACAATATAGGGACTGAACATTTGATATATTATTTGAGTCAAAATCTTAACGATACCGAAATCAAGTATACCCATGTAGAAAAGTTAGCTTTGGCGGCTGTCCAAGCCCTCTAAAGGTTTCACCATTATATATTTCTCTGGAAAACTATAGTTTCTTCATATTACAACCCTATGACATATATTTTGTCACGTCCACTGTTGGGGGGGGGGGGGGGGTGGGAAATAATCCAAGTGGATTGTCATCCTGTAGGGGTTTGATTTGGAATTTATTAAGTCCAAATCCAAGAAATCCTTAGTTTTTGTCCATCTTATTTGCAACCTTCCCTCTACCAATTCTGAATCAACATCTGAAAATTCCATCGCAGACAAGTCTTTGTTTCTAATTTCATCATTTGACTCGTGGTATGGAGACATTATGCTATATCTCAATACCCATACTTTTCGGTTTGATACCTCTCACTCCGAACAACGACCTATTCGATAACAAGCCAAGTAGTATATCATCATTGGTGACACCCTTTATCACCATGGTATTAATATGATTTTTCGAAGGTGCCTCACCCATGAGGAGGCCGAGAAAGTCCTCACTGAATGCCACTCGGGGGCATGTGCCAGTCATTTATTTGGTTATGCCACCACACAAAATATCCCGCGTGTTGGTTTCTTTTGGCCTACCATACTTTGCGATTATATTCTCATTGTCTAAAAGTGTCACAAATGTCAGATTTACGACCGTCAGACCTGTGTTGTGAAATACGGTATCGATTTCATGACATGTAACCCTCACTCAATTGGGGGGCATGGCTATATTATCGTAGTGGTTTATTACTTTACTAACTGGGCCGAGTTTATGCCTACATTTAACAATACTAACGCAACAACTGCATATTTTTTCTTTAACCATGTCATCACACAGTTTGCTGTTTCGCAAGCCATAATTACGGACCATGGGAAATAATTCGCAATCACATGATGTCCAAACTGTCTGCCAAGCTAGGACTCTCTCATGAAAGTTCCACTCGCTACTACCCTCAAGCTAACGGGCAAGTTGAGGCTATTAATAAAGTTCTGAAAACAATGTCGCAACGTATGATAGGGGTCCACAAATTGGACTGGAATTTGCTTGTTTATGTTACCTTGTGGGCATACTAAACTTTCATTAGGAATGCTACCATATTTATGCCATTTCAATTGGTTTATGGTATGGAAGCTATCCTTCCGATAGAATGTGAGATTCTGTCACTGAAACTTATTGTATAACTTCTTCCTGCCACTTCCATAGAAGAGGAATGTCTCTTACTTTTGATGTGTTTAGATGAGACTCGACAGGATGCCGCTATGGCTAATGAAGCCTATAAGAAATGTATTAAGGCACAATATGGCAAATATGTCAAGCCCTGTGTCTTCTCGGAAGTAGATCTTGTCCTTCTATACAATCAAGAATCTGATAAGTTAGGATCAGGAAAGTTCTAACCCATGTGGCTAGGTCCATATATTTTCAAGCATGTTCTTGCTAAACATGATTATGAGATGGTCAATTTTGATGGAGTTCCACTGATGCAACCTAGAAATGGGTTGTACCTTAAAAAACATTATGCTTGATTTTTGCGTAGTGCACTTTGTACATACTATATATAGGTGTGTTGAGTGTGTTTGCAGTGTCTCTTCAGAGTTTCCCACAATCTATTTATCCCATTTACGTTTGGTTTGCATATTTTGACATCCTATGAACCATATGTTGGCTATGCTAATGGCGCTAGTTGTAGTACTCAAAACCTATCTTCCACAACATGGGCTATCTTTGCTCCAAATGGTGAGTTATTGAGTCTATGAGGGATTTGTATCAGCCACTCCACCAATAACATCGTTGAGTATAGCGCAATGGTCGAGCTTTTGTCTGATGTTGTTTCACATGGTAACCGTTGTTTAGTCGTCAGACTTGACTCACAACTTGTAATCCTACAATTGACTAATGTCTATTTAGCTAGAAGTCCAACTATTCTCCGCATGTTCTTAAGGGTTCTCCTTTTAGAAAGACACTTTGATTTCATCCTATATCAACACATTTCCAGAAATCTAAACACATTAACAAATAAACTAGCTAATCATGTTTTAGATATACATTTGTGACATATGTCAATAAGATTTCAATACATATCACATCCATTGAAAGTAATAATAGGAACATAGGAAACATTGAACATAGTTTTATATATAAAGGTTTCGTTTTACAAAATTTGTTTAAGAGACAGATATCGCCACACAACCTATCATATCAAAAACTAAATGCAAATATGGCTATCAACCTCTTAGTAGACTAATCATAGTGCTCATGATAACATGCCACTGCACGAGCTATTTTGCGCAGTAGTTGAACAATACGGCTTGGCACTCCAATATTGTGTTGTTGTAGTGGCATAGGAAGATGGTCAACCGTGGTTTCATCTATCCCATGTGTCAGACCCTCCATGTGGTGCTCTACCTATGATAAAGTCTCGTCTATATTGAGACCTCATAGTACATATTATCCTACTGCAACAACCTGTATTAGTGCTACTTTCTGCTGTGGGTCTTCCACATGATGGAGATATGAAGCACCTATAGGTCGAATGACCCCAAATATCTGCATGAATAAATTAATAGTTTAGTCTTAGATATATTCAAAAAACAAAACAACAAAAAAAGTTGTAAAACCTAAAATAAAAAATGGTTGAAATGTCGTACCTATAACACCCCACTGCTCAGCACGAGCTTAGGGTCTCCATGAAAATCCACCCCTGCATATGGATGATTTGCCTGCGTAGCCATCTGAATAAGGTTGGTGAGAAACTGATCATCGATGGACTGGCATGTCGGGACATAAGATCTATAGACCTCCTCATCTATGGAACTCTCGAATCTGTTGGGTTGTGTTATATTCTTTCCACGACTAGCCCACGTAGTTAACCAGGGGGTTAGAAAGAGGGCGGATCCCCCACTTCGTTGTGCCGATTGCGTAGCGCAGGGGTCATAGGGGGTTTGAGGGGTGCAAGTAACCCCACTCTATGGGGTCCAGGGCAGTGCCCCGAAAAATTTTGTTTTTGGAACCTATGTTAGGTTGGGCGGACCCACCTATGGTTTTGTGCATGATTTTCGTACATGTTTTTGGATGCGATGGTTTTCGGTCCATGGTATTGGATGCTTCGGCATGTATAAATATGTATTATAACATATAATGAAAAATCAAGCTGGTACTCCCGGTTTTGGGATCCAAGGGAAAATCTCTGTGTACATGTTTTTTATGTGTTATGCTCTCACATTGTTTATTTTATGTGTTTTAGAATTTATATGCAGGTAATTTCTGTACGAGGTTAAAACCTAGATTTGGTATCAGAGCTATTTTGGCTTCAAGGGCCGCCTTTGTTGCTGAGGGGTTTCGCTCGGGCCTATGGTAGACCCTGTTCAGTGGGAGATCTACGAGATCGATTCTGGTGGTGAAAAAAGATGGCAAGAAGTGGAAAGATAGAGATCGAGAAATTTAATGGTAAGAGTTTTGAATTGTGGAAACTCAAGATGGAGGATTTGTTGGTGGATGAATATCAGTGGATCACGGTAGATCCGGGTACTAAACCAACAAGAGTGTCCGATGAAGAATGGAAGAAGTTGGATCGGAAGGCAAAGAGCACAATGTGTCTCAGATTCAGTATTGTTGAATGTATCAGGAGAAGCTACGATGAAGGCTTTGTGGGATACGTTAGGGACTTTGTACTAATCTAAGTCTCTGGTGAATAAACTGTTCCTGTAGAAAAAGCTATATAACCTGAGGATGAAAGATGGAGACTCGATGACAGAGCATTTGAATGCATTTAATAATGTGGTAAGTCAGTTAGCATATGTTGATATTAAATTTTTAGATGAAGATAAGTGCATCAATTTGTTGTGTTCTCTACCAGATTCGCGGGATTGTCTGGTTATTGCAATAGGTAGCGATGCAACTGCCTTACAGTTTGATGAAATAGTCTCATCCTTGCTGACAGAGGAGATGAGACGGAAAAATATGGAGAACCAGAATGGTGATGCCTTGTCTATATGAGGACTTTCCCAGAACAGAAACGAAAATAAGTCATCGAGTGGGAGATCTAAATCTAGAGGGAGATCTAAATCTTCAGGAAAACCTGTAAAGGTGGTGTGCTGGAAATGCTGAAAGGAAAGGCACTACAAAAGGGACTGTAAATCTAAAGCTCCTGATAAAGGAAAGGGATCTGATGATGGTCCTTCTTTAGAGGCAAAAACCACCTCAGATGAAGGTGGGGATGTGTACTTGGCTTCTTCAAGTACACATGTAGATCATGAGGCATGGTTGATTGACTAAGGTGCATCCTTTCATTTCACTCCCCATGGAGAGTGGTTTTGCGAGTATGAGAAATACAATGGTGGTTGTTACACTAAAATTTGTCACCATGACTATTTGCAGTTAGTATGGCTCCATCAACTGTCATACTATCCTCCTTGGCAAGTCTCATACCTCTGCTCTCCATGTCAAACTTCAAGAAAGAGAGAAAGTCTTTAAAATCTATTTATCTCTGGGTACGCAGTTTCTCTCAGCCTTACCTGCGTGTACGCAACCCAAGTTCACAATACCTGCGTACTTGTACGCTCTGTATGTAAAGGGGTGGGTGCGTACCCCTGTAAAGGTCAAAAGGCGCGAGTTTCATCTTAAAAAAGTTACTTGTGGTCTTTCTAGAGCATTCTATAAGCTTGTTCGATGTGTATTGAGTGCCTCCAGATGGTTCATGTATCCCTATGAAAGAGGAATTTATCCCATCAAGAGAGGGGCTTATCCCATTGATGGTGGACGTGATTAACTTCCTCTAGAGCACTATAAATACAGGCATTGGGCCAGAAGGGAGGGGGTTGAAAGCTAAATATTCCTAAGGGTAGATGCTGCTGGAATTAGGACTTCCTTGTAGAAGCTTGTGAGGAGAGATTCCCATCCTTTCTTGTTTCATTTGGAAGTGGGTGAGCTTATCAAAGTAAAGGAGAACTCTTGCTAGACCCTGGGAGGGACCTGCACAACACCAAGGCTCAGGTTGTAATGGTTTCTTTTGTTTCCTATTAATACAAATAAGTCCATTCTTCTGATTCTCTTGGACCACATTATCCTACCAGCCACACACGTTCATCAGAAACTTGATAGCCGATCCAGGGCCTAAATGAGGTGTTGTCTCATTCAGAGAGACATGGGAGGGCTTGTAGCATCATTCTAGCCCTTATTGACAAAGCATCAACATGTTTGATCCAATTGGAGAACCATGAGACCATTCACCATGGCCCATAGCAACTTGGGGGAACCATAGTTGTTTTGCTTTGAAACCAAGGGGCCAACCCCTTGGTCATCATTTTGGGAGCCCTACTTTTCATCATGGCACTTAGAGGACCCATTTTGGTTCTCCAACGATGATTTTGACTATTATTCTATCAGTTTTGGCCTTCTTGGATGGCTTATCATTCACTTTTGAGCTATTTGGCAGGTTTGTCACCAAAAAATAGTATTATTTGCTCATTAAAATATCACTATGGGCTTAATTAGTCCAAATTAGAATAAATCAAACCTTTTAGGACTTGTATAAATAAGAGAGAGATTCATTCTCTCAAATCATCACACTTGGGATTTCGAATTCTCTTGAGAAAGAACTTAGACCTATAATTTGGATGAATTTTGGATGTTTGGAATGCGCTTTGATGTATTGATAATTTTTGTTGTCTATTCTTGGAGCTTCCTTTTAACAATGGTGATGGATAGATATATGTCTAGTAAGTACATTTTCATACTATATTTTACAATGTTATATGTCTAATATATGGAATGACATTTCAAGATCTTGAATGTGCCCTAGTCTGATGTGAATTTATGAGAGCATTTATGGTTATTCAAATCATTGCATGCATTACTCATTGATGAAGATGAATGAATGTGTTTGTTTTGCATCCTCAAAACTTCATTATACGTTGTGAACGAAGTGTAAATTTCTATTGTATTTTTGTTTCTGCCTCATTAGGATTAGTGAACGTTGCATTAGAACTCCTTGTTTGAGCGAAATTCCTAAATAGAAGTAATTTTTGACTCCATTTTCTGAAATAGATAGGCATTGGTCTAGAAATTCTCGGTGACCATATCAATTAATGAAACATCATTATTTTCACCTTATTTTTTCCTTCCTCATTCTCCATGCCTTCAAGAATAGGTATCCCTTCTATGGCTTGGTGTGAAATCCCTTAGGAGTGAGATCTTTCAAAACTAATCTAACAATCTCACGCGTTGGTGTTTCTTCTAGGTCTCCTCTAGTTTTGGGGTCATTCTCATGGTTGAATTTCAATATATTTGATGCCCTAGCCTCTGTACCAAGTGGGAACCCTTGAAGCTACCTTGAATTTAGGATTTCTTGAAGTTTTATACTTAACTACTTGTTGAATTACAACAGACAAAGCCTTTTCTCTTAGCTACCCTGACCTTGGATGAACCCATACCTTGGCATATACATCAAACCTGGGTCTCGTGTAGCTATTTATTACAAGGGGTTTTTCATGGAAAGCCTTTCTAATTTATCCTAGAGCTTGCATCTTTATTGATCCTTTCCATTGAATGAGCCTCTTTGCCTTACTTCAAACTTATCCTAGGAATATCTATAAGAAGTGAGGGATACTCGAACTCCTCCCATCGATGAAAATATGAAAATATAAAGGGACATAGGCTATGGTGACAGTGGGCCTTTGTACCAAATTGTTGTTTTTCTCTAGTGGTTGTCCCTTAGGTTCCCCTTTAGGATGCTTTCTAGTTTGCATAGTAACAAATCCCAAGCTAATTGATCCCAAAACCCCCTTAGTTGGAGACAAGCCACATCCAAAACAAAGAGCCAACTCCCTTTCGGCATGCCTTTATGTAGTTCTCCTTGTTTCACAAGTCATATTTCTCTTCAATTCAGTGATCTCTGCTCCATTTTGTGCTTTCACTAATTGCTCTCCTCATCGGAAGTGTCGCATATTTATATGGTGGAAATAATGAGGTATGTGAAGGGACACACCTTCCACCTTCCTAAGCTGACCCATCATGTGCTCATTTTTTTAGTTACACATGCCAAACCAACCTGTCATGCGCTCATCGATTTGGTAAAATGTGCCCAACTGACATGTTGTGTAGTCGTTCCATTAACCAACGCCCCAATAATTTGTTATTTGTGTGTAATGCATGCCCATATTTTGCGCCTATTCCACGGTTCCTGTCATTCTTGCCCATTTGGTTGGAACATGTGCCCAGCATCTCTCCTCACTGATTTTATTTATGCCATGTCATGTGGTCCCATGCTGCCATACAACTCCTTATGTCGTCTGACTCACCTAGCCTTGCTTGTCTCTATGTATGGTCACTTTGTTGAGAAGTTTATCAATGATGTCAAAGAAAGGGTCAAAGTCAGATAATTGAGGAAGAAGAAATTTTATCATGCAATCATCATCCTCCCTGACTATGTTCAAACATCATTGGGCTCTGACCTTAGTTTGCCATCAACTAGTTTAGAGATTGATTTATTTCTCTTACAGTGTCATTTTGCAATAGCTCCATTTGTTCTTCATTTGTTTGAGCTGATAAATAATTATAATGTCCTTCCAAAGGAAGATTGGATGCGAATTATGATAATATTTTTTCGCTCACTAGTGTGTAGGTCTAATTTATGAAACTAAATTAGAACATATATTTAATTATCAACCCGGAATAGTAAACTTAGAAACATGCCAAAATATATGGATCTTAGATCTAATTAACTTAGGAAGCCATTGTTTAGGATTTGAAAAGTTGAATGCGTGTTGGTATCTTAAAGATAAGAAAACAACTATTCTAAAAAGCAAGTAAAGAAAACATTCAGATCTACTCTATGAAAGCATATAAATGATTGGTCAATGAGATTAGTCTATTTAGAAGATGGAGAATAGGCTCTTCTCTAAGAGTCTTGGTTGTCCTTCCACATTCCTTCTATAATAACATTTCCAAACATCTAAGAAAGCATGATGAAATGTAACTATGAAAGCATATAAATTTAGTCCAGGAAAGCATATAAGAAAGTGAATCTTGATTCCATGCAGTCCTAGTTCACGAAGAAGAGGCTCTTTTCTAAGAGTCTTGATTGTCCTTCCACATCCAAAATAATTACTGAAAGGAGATAAATCTTCACGTAACAAAACATGGCCATAACATGAATTCATACTGAAATTATCTACAAGTATTTACAACAAAGAAATAAGATGAACATCCAGAATTAAAACTAGTATATTCACAATTATGAACATTACTATACAACAAAGCGTACTTAGCTCATAATGAGGGCCCTCCACCTTTGCCTGGTACATCCTTAAAACAATCAGCTACAACACTCCATTCAAATCATATAGTATGCACAAGAAATTGAGCAAGTTTTGGTCTTCAATTATCTTCAAAAAGTAACAATCTCCAAAATCTTCAGGGTCCTTTCTAACTATGAAAGCCTTGTTTAAATAGGCCAAATCATAAAAAGAAAAGTTAAAAAGGCTTTAAAAACTAATAATTATCTTAATCCACCTCACAAGGTCTAATTCATCAGTTAGTTACACAAAATATGGGTGAATCCCATAAAATCATAAAATTGCCCATTTTTTCAGGGGATTTTTTTGAGTGACAGGTCAAGTTTGACCAGCGTTGACCGACACTAATCTAACTGATTTGATTCAATCCAATAGGTGTTCTTCCATTCGTGGTTCCCATAGTTTCCAGATATGTCTTCGGTTTGAGCCCAAGTGTCTTGCAAACATGACTTTAAACGAGCCATTATGAACTTTTCTGATTATGCCTAAAATTAACTTTAATGCTCAATTTTTCCTCAAACACTTAAAAATCAAAAGACATAGTTTAGTTACCTTGGTATGCATTAGAAGACATAAAATATGGTGGAAATGATAGAAAATGTATGATAAAGGTGGAAAAAAATGATGTAATAGTGTCGTAAAAAGAGTCAAAATCGAGAGCCAACATAGTGTTTCACTATCATTGATATGAAGGCAAAGAAGTTAAAATATCTTGACTCACTTAGAGGAAACAACACATATACATGGATGCTTTGACAAGATATATTACAGATGAAGCAAAGGACAAAACTATCCAAGATCTAGATAGGGGACAAAATTGGTTGAGGATCTTCCTTAGCACGAAAATGGGTCAAAATAGTATAAGTATAAATACTAAAAAAAAAGAAATTTTGTAATTCTTGCTTCGCAATGAACTCATAGACTTATACCTAGAATTGTTAAAGGAAAAAGGAGAACAATGAGTTGCTTTAGATCGGTCTCAATCATAAGAAAAATGAAGCCGACTTTGATTTAATTTGATAGGTCGGCTCCAAAAAAGGACATGATGGTTCAAAACTACACTTCGACTCCAAAATACCTTTATTACGTGTATAAATATGTATTTTTAGAGTCGTCATTTGTGCAACTTGAAGAAGGAAGGAATAGAAGTAATTTAGTGAAGGTAAGAAGAGAATTCAGATCTGAAATAGAAGAAAAAAATGAAACGCGTTCAAGCAATTGAACAGGTGAATTTCAGTCTGAAGAATATGGGTGTTTTTGGTTCTGTTCTTGGCTAAGGGTTTGTTGACAGTGTTGGAAATCCATCAACCAAGGGGTATCCCCAATGTGAAGTCCCAATTAGACACATCATTTGGTGTAGGAGCCCCATTCGGAATATCAACTGGTTTCCATATATCTTAAAGATATGTCGGCTCTAACTGTTAGCACGAGAGAGGAGTGCATGATGCCTTTGAAAAGAAAGGGGGTGTGCCTGGTGAGTGTTCGATCATATGTGTGTCAAAGTTCTTTCACTGCGGAAGAGAGGAAAAGTGAGCCTCTAAGAGAGAGGTAGTAGTACCACCCTAGTAAAGACACACATGAACAAGAAGGGTTTGTACAACATCAAGCAGAATAGTCCACAGAGATGTGATGGTCATTGAAACTAATATAGCAAGGAAGATATATCTAATATCCAATGAATAGTCCATGAGGATGCGACAATGATAATAACAGTTACAACACATTCTCACTATGATAAGTACCAAATAATTGAAATAGTTCAACTACTTTAGCACAGATGAAAGCAAACATGAATTACAAACATACAAAATAGTCTTACAAATATACATAATCCATGCATGACTAACGTACTGGCCCATAGGGCTTCTGTTATTAAGTAAGAGTTCTAAGATACATGTATACAATGAACATCACTAGCTCCAATGGTGGAGTGTTGGAGCCACTCCTTGCTCCTCAAAAGAACTGATATGTTTCTCTAATGCCTTGCGGGAGGAGCCAAGGTGAAAAGTCATTTTCTCATACAATGAGGGAGTATATATAACGAAGGGTAACTCTTTGACTACCCTCATGAATATTTGACTTCCTATGACTTTTCAATTTACATGACTCTTTACACTCCACGTGTGTCCTTTGGACTTCCACTTTACAATAAATTTTGTGTACAATATACATGATCGACAATAGTGAGGTGGCATATGACCACTCATGACATGACATGATATGACACCGCTAACATGGACTGCTTAATGATGTGGAAATGTCAATTCACCTCTTCTACTAAGTGTTGGATGTCCTCTTGAAGATGCTTTTATTTTCACCTCCACATGGCTTGGTGATGAGGAATCTTCAATGATCTCAAGTCTTGAATAGTGGTCGCAAACTAGTGCCCCCTCACTTTATCTTGATCGATCAACTTGTAAGTTCAACGATGAGAGAGTTTTTGAGCATTCTTCCCTCCTTCTCCTTCTTCATCATCTTTTCATGACATGATAGGATACCTGTTCCTGCAATTCACTCATGACAAGACGACATCAATCTGAAAACCCCCTATTCTAATATGATGCATTCTGATCCATCAACTAAGCTTGAAACAAGTGACAGGATGGGAAGACAGACTCAGTGACTGTGTAGTGCACAGTTCTAGTAGCCAAGGGAAAACCTTGAGCCCTAGGATTGTGCAGTGCGTAGTTTAGGCAGGTATGAGGGACAAGACTGTGTCATTTCTAGAGCCAGTGTGAGAGGCTAAAGGGATGGGCACTGGGAGAGCTCATTGCACAGTTCTAGGAGTCGTGTAGGAGTCAATGAAGGCTGGATGCTGCAGAGTTACGTAGTTCAAGGGCTCAGGGAATGGGATTGAGGCTTGAGGTTGTGAAGTACACAGTTTAAGCTAGGATGAGGGACAAGACTGCACAATTTTGGAAGTTAGTGGGATAGGCTGAGGGAATGAACATTGAGAGGACACACTGCGCAATTTTGGGAGACAAGGGAGGCAAGGCTACTGTGGAGCTGCGCATTTCAAGGGCTTATGGGATTAGCTTAAGGATTTGTATTATGCAGTGTGCATTGGAGGCCAAGCAGGGAGGAATGATTGCGAATTCTAGACGTGAAGGTCGAGGCTTGGGCACGAAAACTGTGCAGTGCAATAGTCCTGGGAGGCAAGAACTATGCATTGCGTAGTTCCAAGAAGCAAGGTCATAGCTAGAGGAATAAAACCGTGAAGTGCATAGCTCAAGGGAGTCCTGGTGAAGATAGGTTGCCAAGTTGGGAAGTTTATTGGAAAATAGCTAAGTGTGGGATCAATGAGATCGGTGATGAACTTTGACTATGATCACACACTTAGAATATTTGACGACATGACAACATAGATCACCCAAACACATGAACAAATCATTTCCATTCGTGCGACAAATTTACAACAAGTTACGACAAGTGTGACACCAAAGATGTACTTTGCATCGACCATGATGACACTTGTGCATCAGTGATCAAAACTTTAGAAATGAGTGTGACAAATACTTACAAGGTTAGAACAAATTATTTGCATAATGATGACCTCTTAAAACCACTAGAATGGCCTTATACATAGGATACGAGAGCCAACATCCTAAAATATGACACTTTTCCCATCTTGCAAAGGGGAACACAAGAATCTAAGAAAACAAATGAAATGAGTTTCGAAGTTTGCAACAACGACCAACAAGATCAAGGGAGGCTCAGAAATTGGGTATAGTCCAAAATTTTGGAAGGTGTTGTAGCAGTTAGAATAGGGTTATTGAGGTTTTTGAATAAGATCTTAAAGAGTTTAAATTATCATTAAAGAATATTTTTACACTCTTTTTGTGGATCATATTTCAGGCCTTTTGTTTCTCTGAGTTTAGCCTCTCGATTACACTAAATTTGGCTTGTGTTTTTAGCAAATTTTGGCCCTGTCAAAAAGTAGAGTTCGGTCGAATCCAAGTAAATTGGACTCGTGGACATAATTAAGATGTAGTCTAAAGGAGTAAGCACAAAGTTTGGACCTATGGGTGACTGATATTAAGGTGTGATTTGATCAGTCTCAAAATAGATCTTAAATAATCCTTGATCAACTTTTTATAAGTGAATTTGAAGAAGATCTCAAGAAAAGTATTAGGAGAATTTTTGAAGATATTTTGAAGCCCTCATTTTGAACAAAATTTGCAGAGTCTTTGATGCAGCTCATGAAGTGACCTTAGTACATAACTTGGAGTATTTTTGAAGTAGTCTCAAAACCTTTTAAGCAAGAACTTGAAGCTTCCTTGAAGAAGATTCTAAAGTGTCATTGGAACAACCTTTTTAAAGACATTTTGTAGTAGAATTGTGTTGGTTTGGGGGCAACCATTTTGAAGAATTATTGAGAACTCTAATAGCAATTTTTGAATATTTTTGTGGTAGTGTCATTGGAGAAGTTTGAGAAGGATTTTATTGTAGTAGAGTTGAAGTTGTTTGGATGATATTCTTAAATAGTGCTTGAAGTATTAGAAGCAGTAGAAGGTTGGAGATTAGGAGAATTGGAGTCCTCATATATAGATAAGGTTGGAGCCTTACTTAGATTGAGAGGATTGGAGTCATTTTGATCAAGTTGGTGCTTGGATTTGTTCAAGGTTAGAGCCTTGAGTTAAATACTTTGTTGTACAAGGTGGAGCTTAAGTTTTGTATAAGAGGATTGGAGTCCTCACTATTTTCATTAATAAAATTATTTGCTTGATTCTTGTGTAATGGTTTAACTTCAAATCAAACTGGCATAATATAACAATTGAAAGAAATATTGATTTACCCCCCATTAGTATTTCCAACGCACTCGTGCATGTTGAGATTGCAACAAGATGATGGAGCTTAGTGAAAAGAGTCGCCTTCACTAAATGGGCCCACAGGCTATTTTTGGCGCAAGTCTATTTTTAGACATATGGATCATGTCTATGGATTGCAGGTTGTTGTTTATGGATGATTGATCAAGTTGGGAAAAATAGATGGACTTCTATTTT
>APFE030267720.1:61114-101934 GCA_000404065.3 Pinus taeda | reverse complement strand
AAGGGATTGAGTATGCCAAGAGGAATTGCGTGGTACATGCCAAGGGAAAATACGAATTGGAATCATTCATTCATCAAGTATTCTCAGCAGGATTCGCAGTGAGGCAGGCAAGCAGCGGAGGGAGATTTGGAAACCAGTGATTGAATCAGATCTGAGCTGTATTGTGTGTAACAGAGGTGGAGATACTTGTGAGAAGTATTATGCTGTGTAATGTTACATGACTCAATCATTAATATACAGATAGTTGGGGTTTTTAGCGAGATGCTTTCCCCGGGATACATACTGTGTTAATTGTGTGAATGCTCTTGATGTTTTATTGTTATTGATGCTGCTATATTGATGATCAACGTAGAGGAGCTTATGTATTGTGTATGTTTTTCCGCAATAGTACATGATCAGGATAATCTCCATTGAATATGTGTTAAATTATTCAAAATTTCTACAGTGCATGAATCAATAACTTAAAACCCGAAATTTTACTTTTATCACATTTCTTGCGATATAAATGTAGAATTTTCTATGATGGGATGTTTCACACTGTGCATGCCTGATTAAGTGTGTGCCCAACTCTTAAAGCCTGACAATAACCCTCCCATACCTAAGTATGGAAACATGTATACAATCATAAGTTAGTGAGACATTTGAAGATGATACTTATGTGAAGTAATTCGATGCCTTTGACATTAAATATGGTCCACCTTGATTCGCTTATGGTTATTGTACACATGATGTTGATCTCAATTGATTCCTTGAGTATGCATTAGATGATTATTCCAGGTGCAACAAGGATCCCTTGAGGGATGATATGATGCTTCTCTAGCTCTTTAGGGATGATGTCCAAGCACATTTATGATTATGTATAGTACTTTGACAAATGATGCTAGAAACCTTTTGAGGAGTGTTGAGTTTTAGGTTGACTTTCCATAGTTGATGAGACCCTTCGTCAACCTAAGGACTTTGAGTGTTGATGGTGATGAATTGGACATTGCCCAAACATTAGGTGTACCTGAGAAATGAAAAGAGACCCCCAAGATGGCATTGTACCTTATTGATGGATGCTTCTTTTCTATTGATGGTGATGATGCCTTGGAACCCCTATGGAAGGGATTTTACGCCTTTCGCTATAGTGATGTCATTCCTAGCATGATGACATCACCCTTATGGTTATTTTGATGATTTTGTGGGATTTTTGGAGGATGACATTGGGCTTGAGATGGTCTTATTTGGTGACAAGGCACCATTGGGATGAGGAAACATGACATATGGGATGAGACTAACCCCTTGGGTCATCCATTTCACCTTTTCATGGAGATACATGCTTATGTATGATGACATCACCCTTGGAAGTGTTTATATTCACACATGCAGGTTAATGGAGGATTAGTTTCAAGTTATTTCATTATTTTAGCTATCTTTGGGGGTTGGCTTGATGATATATCCACATTATATCATGGATAATTTATTTTTAGGGGCTCTTAGAGAAAATTAGATCGAAATCAACTTGGTTTCCTAATATAAATAGGGAAGTCAATTTGTCTCTTGGATCATAAATTCTCTTGATTAGTTGATTCTTCTCTCATGTGTGTTGTGAAGGCCTAGTTAAGTGAATTTCTCTTGGGTGGATTTGTGATGTGATGTGATCTCTTTTCATGGATGCTTATGATAGATTTTGGATATTGCGTGGTAAAAAAATTTAGTTTATTTAATTTATCTTTGATCTGTTTATGAAACTTGAAGGTGATATACAAATTGCAAGTGAAAATTTTATGTATTTTGAGTAATGGATCAAGTTACAAAACAAATAAACAAATGGTTTTTAAACTTAGTTAATAGCCAAAACAGAGAAAAAATACCATATCAAAAACACATAACAACAAACATGATAATGAATTTCACCACTCTCCTGGGCTACATCTCTTGGTCCAACTTCCAATGTAGGGGCTCTTTCATTGAGTGCTCAAATTTGTGTTTTCATGGATTTAAAATTCTCATGATTCAAAAAAAATGTATCCAATGGATCCAAAACTGTCAAAAACCCCCATTTTGGTTCATTTCGCACCTCATTTGGCCAAACACTGAGAAATTTATACATTTTACAAGTTTTTCCCCATTTCCCTAGTTAACCATCCTCCAATTCGACCTAAACTTGGCTTAAGCGCCCCAAACCTGGAACTGGCTCGCAAACTTGGCCTATAATCCCACCCGAATGGTGAAATTGTCAGGTGATTAACTTGTCCACTAACCCCCAGTTTCTAAATTTTGTGGTCATATGGGGCTCACATGCCGAGGGACTAGGGCTAACTGCCCGTGCTCGCCAGCCGGGCCCCCAACACCTGGCGTATGATCTCTTTAACAAGAATATGACTGCATTGGGGGCCAAAGATTGTGGTTGTGTGCCAATTGTTAGAGGAATGGTCAAATTGCGGGCCATAGCCCTTGGGGCTGGCCCCCGCTGCAAGCACCTAGGGTTGACCCCCTTCCTGACTCCGCTTGTGGTTATGTGAAGGGTCTATGTGATCCGGGGTTGGAATCCATTGCAACTTCTGCCCCACTCCATTCGCTCCAGTTGTAGTCCTATTGTGTTGAGGTATGTGGGTGGTGACCATGGCTCGGGGATGGGGCTAAGCCTTAGCCCATGTCTTGCCCCTTGGTTCTGAGGGTGCGGGGACCAGGGCTAGGGCTTAGCCTTGACTCTTAACTCTAATTTAAAATGTGTTTCATTCAAATGTATGTTGATTCCATAGTTTATTAAGTCAGATATGCAATGGCGCGTTGGTGGATGGTCTTGCCGCTCGGTGGAATTTTGCACCAACGTCGGGAGGCAACGTGGCAGCCACCCATTGACCCATGTGGCTTCTTGTGATTTAACCACTTTAACAAGCCATAAACCAATAGAATTTCACCATCCATGAACCAATAAAAAGGAGACACTTGTCAACAAACCATTGCCCAATAAAAATACAATCACCCTGCCTAGACACATGCCTAGTGAGCGTACGAACTGTTGACTGGGCATACCTACAAATGAACTTTAAAATATTGCCTACTTGGGAATTTGACCAGAATGTGATATTAGGAGAATATGATATAGGTTTTGAACGATTCAAGTTGCGTTGGATACAGATCACCGAGATCTATGCACTGGTACACGTTTCAAGCACTTTTGAACACGAATTTTGAGCACTAAATTGATCCCTTGGATCAATCTTGATATTATACTTCATGGGATTAAAATTCTCGTGGTAAGTTATTTTATTTGGTATTTTCCTCATTGTCCCTTGTGGAATTAAGCCCTTCCTCCAAATATTTAAGGAATAGAGATATGTTTTTCTCTCCCTTAATAATCTAGAAATTTGAGAACCTAAATCTCAAACCCTGTGGTAAGTTAGTTTATTTTCCCTAGTTTATTTGGATTTAGAATCACTCCATAGGAGAGCTAGAATAATTTGTATTATAGACTATATATGCCATAGATTTAGAAGGCACTAGTCCATCTCTTGTGGCATTCCTTTAAAATACAAAATATGTTTTTCTTTTATTTCGTAGTAAATTGTGTTTAAATTACAACAAAACTTATTTTTTAAACATTTAATGACTTATTGAAGTATGCCAAAGGGTTATACATTGTGAAAAGGTGCATTAGAAAAGAAAAATTAAAGTTTTCATGTAATTTTAAGCCATTTTCTAGGGCTAACATCAAGGTTTATTTGTTTTTTATGCCTTATTGACCATCAAATTTTGTTGTAACCTTGTATTTAGTTTACTCTATAATTTAGCATTCATTTCATATATCTTCTGCACAATTTTCGTGGCTAATATTTGTTTTTGTTACAAACTATATTTTTGTTGCAATTTGCTAGTTCAAAACCATAGTTTATATGAGCCTAAAATATTCTCGATTTTGTGTGCTCAAGAAACGTGTTTGAGACTCTTTAAGCCAACCCTAGCCTTTCAATTGACACATAGATCCACTGAACTCCAAATATGGAATCTACTCGTTCATCCCCCTAAAACCCAAATCTATTATACCTTCATCTGGTGGATTTACTTTGTAGGATACTTAGGAGGCACTTAGCTTAAGATCCATCTATATACCTATTGACGGTGTTGGAAATCCGTCAACCAAGGGGATCTCCCCGATATGAAGTCCCAATTAGACCTCACACCATTTGGTGTAGGAGTCCCATCCGGTATAAAGGCCTGGTTTCCAAGTTCTCAAAGATCTGCCTTGGCTTTAGCTGTCAGCACAGGACAATAACGCAATGGTGTCTTCCAACAACAAGGTGAGTGTGCCTGGTGAGTGTGCAACATAAATGTATCCAGGTTCTCTTATTGCAAAAAAGGGGGAGAAAAGTGAGCCTCTAATTGAGAGGTAATAGTACCACCTAGGAAGAGACACACATGAACCAGAAAGGCATGTCCAACATCCAACAGAATAGTCCACAGTGGATGCGAGAGTCGTTACAACCAATGAACAAGGGAAGATCCATCTAACATCTAGTGGAATAGTCCACAACGAATGTGATGTTCGTTATAACCAATAAGTAAGGAAAGGTTTGTCTAGTATCCTATAGAATATTCCACAAGGATGAGATAACACTAACAACCGTTACAACACATTCCCAACAAGATAAGCACGAAAACAACCGAAATAGTTCAAATATCTTAGTACATGTGAAAACAAACATGAAATTTAAATGCTCATAGAATAGTCTTACAAACATCCATAAGTCATGCATGGAAACGTGCTAGCCTGAAAAGGCTTCTGTAATTAAGGGAAAGTTCCAAGACACATATTTATATTGTACATCACTAGCCCTAGTAGTGGGACATTGGAGCCACTCCTTGTTCCTCAAAGAACCGACTGAAACTCTCTATACTTTGAGGGAGGATCCAAGGTGAAAAGTCCTTTGCTCATACAATGGGAGGGCATATATAACCAATAGGTGATGCTTGACCCTTGTGGCTCTTAGACTACCCTAATGACTGTTCAACTTCCTATGAATTTTCAACTGACGCGACTCTTCGTATTCATGTGTG
Source organism: Pinus taeda (assembly GCA_000404065.3). Classification (NCBI taxonomy): domain Eukaryota; kingdom Viridiplantae; phylum Streptophyta; class Pinopsida; order Pinales; family Pinaceae; genus Pinus; species Pinus taeda. The sequence goes on along the minus strand of APFE030267720.1, from coordinate 96,894 downwards.
TCCATTAGACTTCCATTTTACATTACATTCGATTTACAATAGACATGGCTCATAATAGTGACATGGCCTTTGAAAACTCATGACTTGACATGACACTGCTGACATGGACTAGCTTGTTGAGGTGGAAATGTCAAGCCGCTGTTGCTGTTGAGTGATAGTGTGTTCTTCGATGTGCTCTCTCTTCTCCTCCATATAGCTTGATGATGTCGGCTCTTCATTTATCTTTGGTCTTGAGAGATGGTTGCTTGCATGTGTTCCCTTTGCTTGTTCTTGATAAACTTCTTTGTTCGTTCAATGGAAAGTGAGTCTCTAAGCATGCTTCCCTCATACTTTTCCTTCTTCATCATCTCGCCATGACTTGAGAGTGTACATGTTCCTACAATTCACTCATGATGGGACAACATCAATCCAAAAACTCCCTACTCTAAGATGGTGCATTATCATTCATTCGCTGAGCTTGGGACAAGTCACATGCTGGGCGACAGGGTTTAGGGCCTACGTATTGCGTAGTTCTAGTTGGCAAGGGGAGAGCTTGATCACTGAGACTGCGTAGAGTGCAACTCAGGCTTGACTAAGGAACTTTTGAGCATAGTCCTCCCTGGGGAGAAAAATTGCATAGTGACCACTGGGAGACAAGATTGTGCAATTCAAGTCAACCGTGGCTGGTGCAAGGTAAGGCCAAAGGAAGTCTGTGTAGTTTTTAGAGGCAAGGAGGATTGGGCAACATAGAGGCTTGGAAGCCAGAACTATGCAGTTCTTGAGGACAATGAGTTCTGGCTGAGGGAGGATATTAGGGGACACCTCTACGAAGTTCTGGAGGCCAGGAGAGGCTGGGCTCCCTACACACTACGAGATTCCAGCTTGCAAGGGACAATATTGAGGACTGAAAGTGCGAAACACCCAGTTCAAGCTAGACTATAAGGAACTGATGCTCAATTATGGGAGTTAAGGAAGGTTGCTGAACTCTGAAATTGCACAGTACAACTGGCCTAGAGGAAAGTGACTACACATTGTGTAGTTCTAGTCAACAAAGTCACAACATTGAGGGCTGAGACTACGCAGTGTGCATCTCCGTCGGGGCCCAGTGAAGTTGAGTTTCTCGGTCGGGAAGATTTCCGAAAATGGCTAACTGTGAGGGAAAAGATGGACTTGTGATGAACTCAAATTGTGATCACACACTTAGCATACTTCCATGACATGCAACCACAAATCATCAGAACAAAATTAAAAGCTTTACCCTCTAAGCGACTGTCTCATGACAAGAAACGACAAGTGCAACACTTGAGATAGAATTTAGGACGACCGTGGCGACACTTATATGACAATGCTCAAGACTTTGTGTATGAGTGCGACATGTGCTTACATGGCTAGGATAACTCGTATACACAAAGACCAACCTTCGATGTCACCAAAAAGGTTCGCAAACATGACATAACAACCAAACATGCCAAAAGATGACAATTGATCCAACAAGCGAAAGGGAGCAAGACACTTAGAGGAAATACATGGAATGAATTTCAGTGCTTGCACCATGCATATCATTGAATACATAATGATTTGAAAATGATAAGAAGTCCTTCATGGTACACTAAGAGGTGTATTTCATAATATTTGCTTTGTTTCCCATACCTACCCTCCAAAGGGTTATGCATCAAATGGAGTCTTCATGTGGTCCCAATCTTCTATCATACCCCGTGTTCCTTGGTCTTCTTATCTGATAACCATCTTTTCTCCTCAACTCCTTGAGAGTCATCTAACATTCATCCTTATTAATCTCCTTCTTCATCATCTTGTCATAGCCTGGTAGAATTCATGTATCTGTAATCTACTCATGACAAGACTATATTAGTATGACAAACACCTAGTCTAAGATCATGCACTTGGATTCATAAACTGGGTTGGGACTTAGTGACAGGCTAGAGGAGAAGGCCGAGTGACTGCGCAATTGCACAGTTCAAACAACCAAGTGTCAAGATTGATCACTGAGACTGCACAGTGCGTAACTCAGACTAGATTGAGGGAAATTTTTTGCACAGTCCTCATTGAGGGAAGGAATTGCGCAGTGGCCACTAAGAGACAAAATTGTGCAGCTTAAGCAGGATAATGACTAATTTGGGATAAGGTCCTCGGAGGAAAAATCCGCACAGTTTCAGGAAGGCAAGGTGGACTTGGCAGCTAAGAAGCTTGAGGGACAAAACTGCGCAGTTTCTAGAGACAATGGGTTCCAGATGAGGGAAGGACACTGGAGGAAGAATCTGCATAGTTTTGGATGGAAAGTGAGGATGGGATTTATATGCATTGTGCAGTTCCAACAAGCAAGGAAGGGGCTTGAGGGTTGCAAATGCAAAGTGCGTAGTTTAGAAAGGCTGGATGAGGCTAGGTTGTTAGGAAACCTTCGAACTTTGGCTACGTGTGGGATCAATGGAGCCGATTTGAATAGTGATATAAATTGAATATGATCGAACAATTGAACATCTAGTGATACAACATAGACCATCCAGAACATATGAAAACATACTTCTCTTAATGAAACAACATTTGTGGCAACTTATGACAAGTGTGGCTTCGGCGATAAACTTTGTGAGGATAAAGGAGACACTTGTGCAATAGTGCGTGAAACTTTGGAGATGAGTGTGAAACATGTCTATATGATGAGAACAACTCCTTTTCACAAAGATTTCCCCTTGAAGCAAAACAAAATTCCCTTTGTATGACAAGAGATAATCCCCATGCTCGAAGATGACAAATACTATATAAAGATAAAAGCGTGGATGACTCTTAAGATCGAGGAAGGGAGCTTGAAATAATAAGCTTACTAATAAGTGACTAAGGAACGATCTATTACAGGATCTTCTGTAGGCCAAAATTTTGGAGGGTGTTGCAGATGTTACAACACTTGGTGACACACTGGTTGAATTCTAGCTTCTCTGTCTTGGTTCGTTCTTTAGTGCAAGGCCTTGGTCCTTTAGGGAGTATTGATTCATCATACATATTACTTTGGCTTCTCCACTTCTCCCATGGACGGACATGGTCCCATTTGTACCTTGTTAGTTGAACATGACATAAGATTTGGCCAGATCACAATCTTTCGAATTGGGAAGGGTAGTTTAGCTTGCGAGCTTAAGATTTTCAGAGTATAGTTTTTCATCTCTAGTGTTACTCTGCTGCCAGCAGGCCTGGACAATACCCTAACAGAGTCACATAGGAGCACAAGCATTGCTCCACTTCCAGTGAGCCTAGACAATACCCCAGTGGAGTTGCCTGCTTCACCTCTCTGCATAGGAAGCCTTTCTCTTCTTTTGCCTTTATTTATTTAAGATAACTTTGCATTGACACTTATTTATTTTGGGGCAGAAGAGGGATCCCAACTTATTGAGATCAAGAGAGGTTGTTCCTTCATAAAAGCATGTAAAGACCTTTGATTTAGGCTTTCTCATTTAGATTTTCCCCTTCTCTATTTCTACTAGTTGGATAAGCTTGAAAACACCAAAACAAAAAACTGAGTATAGGCATGAGGTTCCTAGACTAGACACAAGTTCATGGTTGGACCAAATCTCTCCTTACAGATGGATCGTATTTTCCGTTAGAACTTCAAGGAAGATGGACACAAGACTAACCAAATGTTGAAGTGTCACAAGGCTCTTTATAGTTCGGCCACACACATACTAAGAAGCCAAAACAGGTCCGGGCACAACACTTATTCGCGTGTAGAAAGAAAAAATAAAACTCAACATGAAAGGAAAATAGGACGAAAAGAAAGAAACACATAGCAAGGAAATAAAACTAGAAGACAAGAAAATAAAATTGCTAAAGCAAACATGATGTAGAATTAGAATAAGGAAATAAGGAAAGACTACAAAAAATGAGTGCAAGAAAGGGAAATCTATCAATGCATCTAATCCTACTTCTAACTTGCAAAAGAAAATACAAAAACTTGAAAAAATTGCACAAGGAAAGGAAGGTATTGCCTATGGGCGGAAAGGTGTGTCACAACCACTGCTCTTATCCAATTCACATTCTTACCTTTTTGATGGTACCATTTTTCAACAAACCTCATAAGCCTCTTGTGGATATGTCTTCATCTACACCAAGCTCCTTGCAAAGCAAGAGGAAAGATTGAAACTTGTTGTTTACTACAAAGCTTTCTAGGTAAGATTGTTCCAGCCATTCAGGATTGGATTCATGATGACCCTTTTGAAAACCTCATGATATTTGAAAAAATAAATTTTCGATTCGAGAATAAGGATCTTGATGGGAATCTTGTAAGGGAAAATAGATCTGATCATTCTTGACATTCATGCCAAGACAATGAGGACTTGCCACAACCATCAGCAAAGGATGAAGTGCCTCACCTGCTTGACGAAAATATGAATAGAGAGATGTTGAAAAATGAAGATCAAAGAGTGTAAAACAACTGTCATTGGATGTGCTGATGGGAAAATGATAAGCTGAATGAGAGTCACCCAAGACAGAGAAATGGTCAGATGAGTTGATTGAAGCATTAGATTCCCAATTTGCAATCAACAAAGAAAAATCAGTTTGAACAATCTTGTGAATGCTCTGAACAATCGAACCAAGTTCCTTGCGAGCTAGATATGACATACCATTTTTCAGCAACTGGTGATAAATTTTAAGAGCATCATAGTCATCAAAAGAGTTTAAAAAGGATGCTAGTACCACAAATGCATGAGATCAGTTGAGACATGGTGAATAGATAAGAACTTGATTCGTGTGACAACTTGTGCATTCATTATCACTATAGGATATTTTTGGTGTGATGAGGGGACAAATTTGCAATATAAGATTCACAAGAAAACTAAAGAGTTGACCATTTAGGGATAAATTTGATAAGTATGATTCTTGTTAGAAAAGATAGTTCTTGAGATGATCAACTTCAATTTACCCTGACTTTAAGAGAGATGGACATTCCCAACCCAAGTTTGATGTGAGGGATTTACATGAAGATGAATGGAATGTAACAGATTCTTGAATTCAATCAGAAGTAAAATCTTGAAAATTCGAAAGATCACACCCGGAATACCAAACATTTTTCACGCGGAAATCCACATCGAGTGAAACCATGCAGATAGACGGATTGTGCGAGATAAACCATGTCTAATTTAGTTCGGGGAGCATACTAGAGTCGCGATATCCTCACATAACCATCAATGGAAGTTGAAGTGCCTCGACTCCCTGACAGGTCCCGAAAATTTCTAGGATTGCAGAATCACATTTTGAAGCTTGAACCAAATCATGCATGGTTTGAGGATAACTATCGTTGCTGATTTCAAAACTTCTCATCGAATGGAAACCATCTTTGTCACAGGTTTCACCGGATTTTTAAACTTCAACAATCAGATTGGTCAATTAGAGAGGCTCTTCTGATAGCATATTCAAAGACAAATTAATCGGTGATATCTCATGAGCACGCTGATTTGAAGAGTTGTCTTCATGTAAAAGAACAGATGATAAGGGGTGGGAAGAGTTCTCTATGATTTGTTTGTTTTCAATTTTATCATGGACAATCTCACCACCTTGTGTCAATCGAGGGGATAACTCGTCAAATGAAGAAAAAAAAGAACATGGAGTATCTTTGTCCCAAGTGGATGTGTTGTGAATGGTAGGACACAAGGGATAGTGAGGTGAAGGGGAAGTTTCGATATGAACATCTTCTTTCGTCGAAGCAGATTCTAGATCTAAAATCTTCATGAGGAATAGAAAGATCATATGATGTATTGAATTTTAAACTTCTGTGGTCATTTCTTGGAAAAATATGATTCAGATTATCCACAGTATTTTGTTCATTAGATCGACGTTTCGAACCCTAAAGGGGATCCATCATCAGGATAGAAAATGAGTGATAGGTTGAGAGAAGAATTTTGCCGACCAGGACGGATAGGTTAGCTGCTCTTCTTTCAATCTTTATCCTTGAAATTTCGAGAGAACAAATCTCATTCCATGTATCCCCTCCGTACAGGGAAGTTATGTTGAATTTTAAACTTCTGTGGTAATTTCTTGGAAAAATATGATCGAGAATATCCATAATATTTTGTTCATTAGATCGACGTTTCGAACCCCAAAGGGCATCCATCATCAGGATAGAAAATGAGTGATAGAATGAGAGAAGAATTTTTCCAACCAGGACGGATAGGTCGACTTCTCTTCTTTCAATCTTTATCCTTGAAAATTTGAGAGAATAGATCTCATTCCATGTATCCCCTCCGTACAGGGAAGTTATGTTGAATTTTAAACTTCTATGGTCATTTGTTGGAAAAATATGATCTGGATTATCCACAGTATTTTGTTCATTAGATCGACGTTTCGAATCCCAAAAGGGATCCATCATCAGGACAGAAAATGAGTGATAGACTGAGAGAAGAATTTTGCCGACCAGGACAGATAGGTCAGCTTCTCTTCTTTCAATCTTTATCCTTGAAATTTCGAGAGAATAGATCTCATTCCATGTATCCCCTCCATATAGGGAAGTTATGTTGAATTTTAAACTTCTGTAGTCATTTCTTGGAAAAATATGATCCAGATTATCTACAATATTTTATTCATTAGATCGACGTTTCGAACCCCAAAGGGGATCCATCATCAGGATAGAAAATGAGTGAAAGATTGAGAGAATAATTTTGCCGACCAGGACGGATAGGTTAGCTACTCTTCTTTCAATCTTTATCCTTAAAATTTCGAGAGACCAGATCTCATTCCATGTATCCCCTCCGTAAGGGGATACAACAATGACAACTGTTACAACGCATTCCCAAAAAGATAAGAACTAAAACAACCGAAATAGTTCAACTATCTTAGTGCATGTGAAAACAAACATGAAATATAAATGCTCATAGAATAGTTTTGCAAACATCCATAAGTCATGCATGGAAACATGCTGGCCTTAAAAGGCTTATGTAATTAAGAAAAAGTTCTAAGACACATATTTACATTGTACATCAGTAGCCCCAGTAGTGGGACATTGGAGCACTCCTTGCTCCTCAAATAACTGACTGAAACTCTCTATGCTTTGCGAGAGGAGCCAAGGTGAAAATTCCTTTGCTCATACAATGGGGGGGGTATATATAACCAAGGGGTGATGCTTGACCCTCGTGACTCTTTGACTACCCTCAGGATTGTTCAAATTCCTATGATTTTTCAACTGACAAGACTCTTCGCATTCATGTGTGTCCATTGGACTTCCACTTTACATTACATTCGATTTACAATAGACATGGCTCATAATAGTGATGTAGCCTTTGACAACTCATAACATGACTTGAAATGACACTGCTGACATGGACTAGCTTCCTAAGGTGGCAATGTCAAGTCATTGTTGTTGTTGAGTGATAGATGTGTTCATGAATGTGCTCTCTCTTCTCCTCCACATAGCTTGTTGATGCAGAGTCTTCAATGATCTTTGGTCTTGAGAGGTGGTTGCATGCATGTGTTCCATTTTCTTTTTCTTGATAAGCTTCTTTGTTCATCCAGTGGAAAGTGAGTCTCGAAGCATGCTTCCCTCCTAGTTTTCATTCTTCATCATCTCGCCATGACTTGAGAGTGTACCTGTTCCTGCAATTCACTGATGACGGGGTGACATCAATCCCTACTCTAAGATGGTGCATTATCATTCATGGATTGATCTTGGGACAAGTCACAGGATGGGGGACTAGGCTTAGTGAATGCGCATTGCAATTCTAGTTGGTAAGGGGAGAGCTTGATCACTGAGACTGCTCAGAGCACAGCTTAGGCTTGACTGATGAACTTTTGAGCACAGTCCTCCCTGAGGAGAAAAATTCGCAGTGGCCACTCGGAGATAGGATTGCGTAGTTCAAGTCAGTAGTGACTGGTGCAAGGTAAGGCCAAATGAGGTCAGTTTTGTGCAATTTTTAGAGGTAAGGAGGACTAGGCAACATAGATATTTGGAAGCCAAAACTGCGCATTTCCTGAGGATAGAGTTCCGGTTGAGCAAGGACACTGGGAGACACCTTTGCATAGTTCTGGTGGCCAGGGGAGGCTGGGCTCTCTACACACTATGGGATTCCAATAGGCAAGGGAGAATCTTGAGGACTGAAAGTGCAAAATGTGCAGTTCAAGCCACATTGGAAGGAAATGCTACACAATTTTGGGAGTCAAGGAAGGTTGCTAAACTCTGGAATTGTGCAGTGCAACTGCCCTAGAGGATAGTGACTGTGCACTGCGTAGTTCTAATCATCAAGTTCACATCATTGAGGGCTAATATTGCGCAGTGCACAGTTCAGTCGAGGCCCGATGAAGCTGAATTGCTCGGTTGGGAAGATTTTTGAAAATGGTTGTGTGAGGGAAAAGATGGACTCGTGATGAACTCAGATTGCGATCACACACTTAGCATACTTCGACAATACGACAACCAAAAACCATCAGAATAAAAAGCAAAGCATTACCCTCTGAGTGACTTTATCATGACAAGAAAAGACAAGTGCGACACTTGAGATATACTTTAGGACGACTGTGACAACACATGTGCGACAACACTCAAGACTTTATGTATGAGTGTGACAAGTGTTTACATGGGTAGGATAACTTGTATCGTATACAAAAATACCAACCTTCGAGGTCACCATAAATTTTCTCAAACATGACATAACAACCAAACATGCCAAAAGACGACAATTGATCCAACAAGCGAAAGGGAGCAAGACACTTAGAGGAAACACATGGAATGGCTTTCAGTGCTTGCAACCATGCATTTCATTGAAGACATAATGATATGACAATGATAAGTGATCCTTCATGCTACACTAAGAGGTGTATTTCAAAATATGTGCTTTGTTTCCCATTCCTACCCTCCAAAGGGTTATGCATCAGATGGAGTATTCATGCGGTCCCGATCTTCTATCAAAACTTGGGTTCCTTGCTCTTCTTATCTGATAACCATCTTTTCTCCTCAGCTCCTTCAGAGTCATATAACATGTCATCCTTGTTAATCTCCTTCTTCATCATCTTGTCATAGCATGGTAGAATTCCTTTATCTGTAATTTGCTCATTACAAGACGCTATCAGTTTGATAAAACCCTAGTTTAAGATGTTGTACTTGGATTCATAAACTAGGTTGAGACTTAGTGACAGGTTAGGGGAGAAGGCCCAGTGACTATGCAATTGTGCAGTTAAAGAAACCAAGGGTTAGCTTGATTACTGAGATTGCACAGTGCGCAACTCAGGCTAGACTAAGGGAAATTTTCTGCACAATCCTCACTGAGGAAAGGAATTGCGTAGTGGCCACTGAGAGACAAAATTGCATAGCTTAAGTAGGTAGTGATTGATGTGAGATAAGGCCATGAGAGGAAAAATCTGCGCAGTTTTAGGAGGCAAGGTGGATTGGGCAACTGAGAAGCTTGAGGGACAAAACTGCGTAGTTTATGGAGACAGTGGGTTCCGGCTAAGAGAAGGACAATGGAGGGAGAATGTGTGCAGTTTTGTATGGCAAGTGAGGTTGGGATTTCTACACATTGTGTAGTTCTAGCAGACAAGGAAAAGGTTTGAGGGTTGCAGATGTGAAGTGTGCAAATTAGAAAGGCTGGATGAGGCTAGGTTATTTAGAAACCTCCAGAATTTGGCTAAGTGTGGGATTAGTGGAGCCGATGTGAATAGTGATAAAAATTGACTATGATCACACACTTGAACACTTAGTGATACAACATAGTCCATCTAGAACATATGAAAACATATTTTGCTTACTGCAACAACCTTTGTGGCAGTTTACGACAAGTGTGGCTCTGATGATAGACTTTGTGAGGATAAAGGAGACACTTGTGAAATAGTGCGTGAAACTATGGAAATGAGTGAGAAACATATCTATATGGTGAGAACAACCAATTTTCACAAATATTTCCCCTTGAAGCAAAACAAACTTCCCTTTGTATGACAAGCGATAATCCCCATGCTCGAAGATGACACATACTATATAAAGATAAATGCGTGAACAACTCTTAAGATTGAGGAACAGAGCTTGAAATCATTAGCTTATCAATAAGTGACTAAGGAATGATCGATCATGAGATCGTCAGTAAGCTCAAAAATTCAAGCGTAGGCCAAAATTTTGGAGGGTGTTGCAACCGCTATAACAATACCATGAAATTATGAATGCAAAACATGTGTATCCATAATCACCTTCAAATCTTTAGCAATTTGAACATTTTCAGACTTAGTTTATGTGTTATAGATATGATTTATGAGACACACTACCTTTATCCCATGTCAACATTGATGAAATTATCTTGACTCTAGGTTTTATGGAAATAATAACCTTCTCTTGATAAACACATCCATAAACATGTAATATAAGGTTTTCACATGAGCATAAATACTTAGTGCTCTCTTTATCCTTCTTATTAGCATGGGACCACTTATCTTAAAATATGTTTTCTTGTAGTTCATATGTAAGATCGAATATCCCCTTAGAGAAAAATGACTTACCTCATAACCACTCTTCATCTCTTAGATTAAAGTGTAGAACATGTATTCTATGTATTCTTCAATACTAGGACTATTATTGTTTCTTGTAAAATGAATTTTTCTTGGAAAAAAAATTCGTAACCAAAATTAAGGTTTTGAATTAATAACTTGCTTTTCATGGGAGCTCCTTTATGTAGCTAGGGTTTTGAGGTTGCCAATTTCAAATAGCCTAACTTCCTTGATATTGACCCCAATATAGAAATGACATAAACACTTTGGGTCTAATTGTATTGGTCATGTTGCGATTAGGTTCATGGATAGAGAGATAGTTGAACTGTAAAAATTCAACTTGAAAATAGATGTAACTTCTATGGTACTTCTTCAATTCACTATTATGACAACAATCTTGAAATGCCATGGGAACTTTCCTTCTACTTGCACAAATTCTATCGCAATGTGGTACATAAATAGAGAGATAATTGTGTTGTGATAATTCCAAATTGAAATTGATGTAAGTTTAGAAATACTTCTTTGCTTTTCTATTATAACTCCAGTTGTTAAATGTCATAAAAAATCTTCTTCAACTAGCACTAGTTTGGTTACAATTTGGATGAATTTTTGAAAGATATATACTTTATAATACACATGGTTTCCACCAAAAATATTAAAATGGGTGATTTGAAATTGGCGTTATCTTCACTTCCTATACTCCAACCTCAATGCTTTTCTTAATTAATTGGGTACATTTTTTAAGAGGACGTATATGTACAACTTATTTCTTCAAATTCTACACAAAAACCTTCAAAAATGGATTTGAATATGGTGGCCCCATTTCCCCCTCGAAAATATAAAAAAGAATTATTAAAAACAATTCTTTATTTTTTCCCCACGAAAGAGTTTTGATACCATTTTTAGTGGACCTTAGTGGATAAAAGATAAAAAACCTTTAATTCACAATAAAATGGATCACACAAGAATAAACACCAAGAATATAGATAAAACCCTTAAGGTAGGTGTTGTAGCGGCTACAAAGACCCTCCAATTGTTTTCCTATGCTTCAGTTTTGGAGCCTTTCTTACTATCCACAACATCTCATCTCGCAATGATCTAGGTATTCATGCTTCAAATGAGACTTATCTTTTCGTTTTTGCTTGTGTGTGATCACTCAAGTGATTATTCTAAGTGACAAGATGATCTCCCAACTTGGTCTCATAACAATTCTATGCTTGCCTCCAAAAACTGCGCAATCCTCAAGAGTAAGCAACCTTGATGATGGGAATTGTGCAGTCCTGACTGCCAGTGAGCCTTGAGCTCAGAAACTGTGTAGTCATGGGAGGCATCCCAACACTGAGCCCAAAAATTGTGCAACCTTCACTGAGCTTAGAAAATGTGCAGTGCACTGAGTCGAAAAGTTGCCTAGTTCCCCAGAACTGCGCAATATTTCCCAGTAGTGTGGATGGAAAGTTTCCCCATAAAAAGAAAAAAAAAAAGCGAAAAGCATCCCTAAAAATAGGGATCTATTTTCAGTATCCTGAAGGAGGCACTTGCACTATTTTTAGAAACTTCTGTTAAGTGTCACTTTCTCCTTGATTTTAGGCATGCACATAATAAACCCTAATTTTTCCAAATCAATTTAATTGACACTTCTAGAACTCATTTTCACATTCGATCTTGGAGCTCTAGCATTCCCAAGGAGATCAAGGAACCTTCAGTGTGATCATCAATGCTTTTCCGGATGAGTTTTGCTTTTGTCGTCTTTTGCTATTTTTCTATCGCTTTTTGTTGTTTGGCTTGTGTGAGTGTTGTTTCACTTGTTTCTCTTCATGGTTGTTGGCATTTTAACTTATAGAAGTATTTTTTCAAGTTATAGATTTCCTTTCCTAAGTGTCACATTAGTTTTCCTGTTTTTGCACCAATGGTCTCCGTTGAGGCAACTCTCTTCACTTACTTCATTTTCCTTCCATTTGATTAATTTTTGCACGTGATTCACATGTATTTATCTACACTCAGTCAGATCTGCAATCAGTTTCACAATATCTCTCAGATATGCTTGTTTTTCACACTTCCCCTTCGGAAAATATGGGTTTCCCTTGGCCAAATTTCACTTTGCACAGCTGACACTGCGCAATTTGGATACTCAAGCCATAGGATTGGCCTCTGGAATTACGCAGTGCGCAATCCAAGTTGGCTCCAACTATGCACTGCGTAGTTCCAGAAGCCAACCTCTCATCTCAGCCATTGAGAGTGGACAATGCGCAGTCCCTCCTAGGCCTTTTCCCAGGCTAAACTGCGCATTGCGTAGTTCCAACCAACAGGCTTCCATCTTGGCTGTTGGGACTGCACAATGCGTAGTTCCAACCAACATGCTTCCATCTTGGCTGTTGGGACTGCACAATGCGTAGTTCCAACCAACAGGCTTCCATCTTGGCTGTTGGGACTGCACAATGCATAGTGCCAATGCCCCCAGTAAAAAAAAATAAAAAATAAAAAAAATAAATGCGCAATCCTTGCCGTCTAGTGCCCATTTTGCTGCTTGAGCTTACATCATAATTTTCTTTGCTTAAAACTACATTTTCCTTCCAGGACTATCCTTTTTGTCCCATAGGTACACTAGTTATTGAGCACCTCTCCAACAGTCATTGTTACCATGGCATCTAAGAGAGCTACATCAAAAGAAACCACTGAGAGTAGTACTGGGGAAGCAGTTGAGTAGACATCAGATGATTTTCCGGTGTATGTAGATACTCAATTGTTTATAGAGAAGGGATCAACACTGACATGGAAACAAATTAAAGAAACTTTTGCAAAGGAATTTGAGGCAGACTTAGAGGATCGACATGTTTATCTCAAAATTCGACACCTAGAGTTATACAAGGTTTCATGTACGTATCCCGCCTTCCCGTGCGCGGACATCATTAGATGGATTGTCTCAAAGATGGATGAGAAGACCATGACATTGAGTAGTGTCAATGGGCAGAAGCTTGCCACCTTAAGGGAAAAAGAATTTCTGCAGATGTATCACTTGCCCGAGATAGTAAAGTGCATAGACTCACTCTTCTATGCCACCCATAGTTATGTGAACACAAGAGACATTGTCAAATGTTGGGAGAAAGAGCTATTGAAGTTTCCACAGACACCCACCCATGTGTTCAAGACAAAATCCCTCAGGAAGGTTTACCAACTCTTTATTATCTTAGATTGCAGAATGTATGGTCAAGAGAGCACTGAAACCTTTCTTGAAGGGTGGGAAGTCTTATTAGATCAGTTGGTGAATGATGAGAGGTTGTTCGATTGGTTGGATATGTTGGCTCAACAATTGAAGGCCCATGTAGCATATGCTTAAAATCTGCCCAAGGATGAGTGAGCAAGGTTCTATATGTCCGCATACTTATTGGATGCAATCTAAGCAAAACATTTCTCTGGCATGAACTGGACATGGACACCATGAGAGACTGCTGTGAACATCTATTGCAAGTTGCTTTTAGAATACAGTTATCAAGGAGTACTGGCATGACTAACTGACCACGTTATTACTGATTTATAGTAGCATCAGATGTGCTCTTAGCCTCAAATTTTACAGGGAGGCTAGGACACATGTATTCCACAATACCCGGAATCGTTTTGGGAAATTCCACCCAGAAATAGTTTTATTAAAATAATTAATTATTTTTAATGGGTGCCTAAATCTAAACTTAGGAAATTAAAATAATTAAAGGGTATTAATCAAACTGAGGGTGAAACTTCTAGAAGAAGATGAAAATGAAGATCAAGTCAATATGATCTAATCCATTGATTAGAATCTAATATGGGCCGTTGATTACTCAACTGGAGGATTATAAGGACTTCGATGGGCATTTGGAAAATACACCAGGAAGATACTTAGTTTCCCAAGTAAGATTGATTTTATCACTGATCGAATTTTGGCAAGATTAAATCGAATTAGAGGGAGAATTGTAGGTGAAAAGGAGAGAGGGTATCACCATTAGTCAGGAATGTAGGAGAACAAAGAATATGTAGAGGAGAGGAGGGACAACACAGAGGTAGTGACGCTAGGATTGCAAAGTCCCTACACAGATAGTGACGTAGTGAGGGTAGCAGGTCCTCTCCAAAGTTAGAATCTCGCTATGAAGCATGATAATATTGTCTATAAATTTTCTCATGGAAATTCCTCTTTTATTCTGTTGGTTGTATCTTGTACCTGATATTTTGCAGAAGATCAATAAAGAAAACCTCATGTGTCGCACCAGTTTTCCTGCATTAGGCTTTTCTGGGGACATTTGCCCAAAATATAACTGTGTCATTATGATTATGCTTGTGCTAGTATTTTTCTTTGCATTTACTTTCCCCAATATTTTAATTGTGAAGGATGCAAAATAATTTATTTCGATATTTGCCATAGAAACACTATGAATAACTTATTTATGAATTGATAAGTAGAATAAATAATATCAGTCACTACAATTGGATTTCTATTCAGAAATTTTCACATGGTATCATAGCTAAAGGGAAGTAAGAGACCAGAGTTAGAAGAGCCAACGTTGAAGAAAAGGAGGGAGTTCGAAAGTGTTGAATAGGCAGCAAATCGAATACCTAGAGGGATTGTGCAGTCCAAGCTAGGAGGGAAATTTTTTTGTGTGGGAAAATCTCTCTCTGAGTGAGTTGACAGAGATGAAAGATTTCGATATCAAAGTTTGCCAGTGACAAAGGAGGCATCACAGAATCTTCAACACATAGCAGTTTTCTGGTGAGACATTCTATAGCAGTTGCTGGGGTAGAAAAGCATAAGAAATTAATAGG
The DNA here is from genome assembly GCA_000404065.3 of Pinus taeda. NCBI lineage: Eukaryota > Viridiplantae > Streptophyta > Pinopsida > Pinales > Pinaceae > Pinus > Pinus taeda. The sequence continues at coordinate 81,669 of APFE030267720.1, read as the reverse complement.
AAAAATAACACAAAGAAGGACGGAAAATAAAGATGCCTCTAAATTATCTTCTATATTGGAAGAAGAATTCACATGTTTGTCAAGTTCAACGTTAGCAAATGTTTGGTTTATTGATAGTGGAGCTTCAACCCACATGATTGGAGTACGAGAATATTTATCGAGCTATCAATAAGAATAAATCTTCCAGAATACTATGGGAAATAGAATGAAGTGTACTCCAGTATGGAGAGGCACCATAACATTTCATATGGAAGCAGGAACCAACATTCGAGCCACTAATGTTTTGCATGTGCCCGGGTTAGGAATGAATATGATTTCAGTGTCCCAGTTACAGTACACAGGATACAATGTTTACTTTATTGGAAGGAAAGTATACATCAAACATCCAAGCTGGAAGAAGAAGAGACAAATTGGAGCTCGAAGCAACAAAATGTATAGATTACAACTCAAATCTCCAATGGCATTGATAGGCAACAATCATAATGGTGAAAAGGAATTGAATGAACTATGGCACAAGTGAATGGGACACTTACACCATGGAGCACAGAGGATGCTCAGAGAGACTGATACATGAGTTCCATCCTCAATACCGAGCATGATGATGCATGTAGAACATGCGTAATAGGGAAGTCTGCTAAAGAATCTTTTTCCAAAAGTAACAACAGAGCGAAAGGCATATTGAAATTGATACACTCAGATATTTGTGGCCCAATGTACACGAGAGCTGTTAGTGGTGGTGAATACTTTGTCACCTTTATCGATGATCACTCTAGGAAAACCTGGATCTATTTCTTAAAGACCAAGGATGAGGTCTTTGATGGTTAAGAGAGTTTAAGGCTCTCATAGAGAACATGACATGGAAAAAGATAAAGGTATTGCATTCAGATAATAGTGGAGAGTATACAAACAAATAATTCACAGATTTCTGCCCAAAGGAGGGCATCAAAAGAGAATGGACAACTCCATATAATCTAGAACATAATGGATTAGTAGAATGAAAGAATAAAACTATTGTTGGGGCAACAAAGACTATGTTGTATGACCAAGACTTGCCTAGGTTCTTATGGGCAAAGGCATGCAATACAACACTGTGTATTCAGAATAAGACTCCTCAGAAAGCATTTGGGAAGAAAACGCTTGAAGGGGTTTTTTCAGGGAAAAATCCAGAAGTAAGTCATCTTAGGATATTCGGAAGTGTGGCATATTGTCACATTCCAGATGAGAAGAATAGTAAATTGGATCAGACTGCAGAAAAAGGGTATCTCATAGGATATAATGAGATATCAAAGGCATACATAATATACATTCCTAGTAGCAGGAAGATTGTAGTAAGATAAGATGAAAAGTTCATGGAGGATAGAGCTTTCAGGAAATCTCGAGAGATGCCAATAGAAGATCAGTCAACGAATGTTCCATTAGTCCAACAACAACAAGGGCAGAAAGGAGGATAAGCAGGGGGACAAACACTAGGATCGAATACAGTGACCAGTACCAGTATTTCCTCTGAAATAGGATATCTTGGCAGTTCTCAGTAGTTGGAACAACATGATGAAGAATTGATTGAGCCTCCTTCGACCAATGGTAGAAACAGTAGGGAAGTACGAAAGACACTAAGGGACATAGAGGAGTTTGTTGGAGCTCCCAGAACCGAAAAAAGGTACCCTAGACAACCTGACAGATACCAAGCCTTGGTAGCACAGGTTGAAGAGCCTACTAGTTTTCAGGAACCTTTACAACACCAAGTATGGGTAGATGCCATGATATAAGAATACAGTTCTATCATGATGAATGATTTCTAGGAAGTGGTACCTAGACTAGTCGATAGATCCGTTGTAGGATCAAGGTGGATCTACAAGATCAAGTATGATGAAGATGGCAGCGTAGAGAAGTATAAGGCCAGGTTTGTGGCAAAGGAGTACACACAAAAGGAAGGAATAGACTATGAGGAGACCTTCACCCCTGTAGCTAGATATACCTCTATCAGATATGTTATATCCCTATTGGCTCAGATGGGATGGGAGCTTCACCAGATGGATGTCAAGACAACATTCTTTAATAGGGTGATAAAAGAGGAGGTGTAAATTGAACAAACTGAATGCTTCGAGACTCATGAGAAGAGAACTCATGTATGTAGGTTAAAGAAAACCCTATATGGGCTCAATCAGGCACCTAGAGATTGGTATAGTCGGATTGATAATTACTTGTAGCAGTTGGGATTCATCAAGAGTGATGCTGATCCCAATCTCTACTATCTGAAGCTAGAGAATGAGCTACTTTTCCTGGTATTATATGTAGATGAGTTGTTTCTAACAGGGTCATCTAGGCTCATAAATGACCGCAAGAAGAATATTGAAGCATAATTGACATGAAGGATATGGGCTTCATGCATTATTTTCTAGGGTTGGAAGTTTGGAAGAATAATGGGGAGATCATCCTCGGGCAAGGAAGATATGCTAAAGAAATTATGAAGATATTTAGAATGCAGGATTGTCGACCCATGGTCACGCCTATGATCACCAATTGGAAGAATATAGATGCATTAGGAGACAAGTAAGTGGACCCCACCTTGTACAAACAACACATTGGGTCACTCATGTATCTGGTCAACACTAGGCCAAACATTTGCTTTGCTGTCAACTCCCTTAGACAGTTCATGGAGGAACCAAAAAGCATACATTTGGCAACAACTATGCAGATTCTTAGATATGTGCATGGTGTTGAAGGAAATGTAACTAGGTTTAGTCTTCATAAATGTACTTTTGATATTTTTATTTAATCAAGAAAAGAAATATCATTTTTATATATGTTAATGAGTTTCTTGCTCATTGAAATAGGTCTAGCACAGGTTAAAGTGCTATAGGTGAGTCAAAGAGTCAAAATAATTATGTTGAAGACCTTAAGGGCATGTTACACTAGGTAAACTTATGTATTAGAGTCAAAGAAGACACCTCCAAGCAAAGTCAAGTCTCCTCCGAGCAAAGGCACCATCAAAAGAACCCATCTGTAGCAAAGAAGACAAGTCGGCCTAAAGGAGGGACAAACCTCTATATATAGAGGATGTCCACTCCTCCAACGTCAAGAATTCATTCCTCTGAAATCAACGAGCAAGGAAGATGAGTTAAGGGTGAAGAGAAAACGAAGAAAAGGAGCCTCTAGTGCAACAAAGAAGGAGGAAGAAATACCGACCTTGGAAGTTTATTCTAGGATAAATATAGTCACACCTATGAAAAGGAGAGGGTCTCCCTGTTATCATAAGAAACACTCTATCCCAGTCACATAAACTTCATTATTTGGGCTAGATAATTAGGCCTATAAGGCCTCTCACTCAAGCGAAGAAGGAAGAGGTCAATCTCACAAGAAATCCCCTGACACGTGGGAATAAATAGGGCTGCACTACTGCAATAACAAGTTTGCAACTATATCTCAATAAAGAGCTCGGTTGGGCAAGAGAGAAAGGACTCCTTATGTGTACTAAGGATCAAGGGTAAAACATATCTTCTAGAGCTCACATAACAAGGTATATCATCAATTGTCGGAAGAGGAAGGAGGACGAGGTATCGGGGAACGAAGTGTCGTAAGGAGGACGAAGTGCCAGGAAACAAAGTGCAAGAAGAAGGAAGGATTTGACTTGTACTTAGAGGATATGTTTGTTAAGGGTCTAGGGTTTGGCATTGATCAATAAGAAGCTTCAATAAGAGAAACTTACTAAAGGGTTTTCCTCCCTAAGAGAGAGAGGTTTTTCCTTGGAATACAACCAATATCTTGTGTTCTTGTTCTTATGTTTTTGGTAGCAGTTGGATGAAGTAAACACACATGCATTAATAAGAAGAATAAGAATATTAAGCTAACAAGATAAATTGAAAAAGAGCTTCACAAATTGTTATCATAGCAAGAAGAATCACACTACACCTAATTGCCCTAGATTCTTCAACATGGAATCAGAGCTAAGCTGACACATCAAGGAAAGGGCATCTCAAGAACACTCATCAAGGAAGGACATCTACAAATTTGAAGCATCAAGCCAAGAATTCTCTATCACATAAAGGAAAATAAGGTCTACCATCCATCACTCATCAAGTGAGACTACAAAGCAAGAAGAAGAGCCTTACATAAAGGCACCTACAAGAAGAGCAAATCAAAGAAGGAACTACATCATCTACAAGCCATCGAGCCTTCAAGAAGAAAGCAAGTCCATTAAATCTCAAAATCTATCAAGTAAGTATATGTCCCCTTCTGAATACACCTCAATGTATTTTTTCAAGGAAAGCAACAAATTGGTAGGTACCAATAACTTTCTTGCATGGAAGAAGAGAATTGGTTTAATTCTCAAGGAGAATGAACTTCTAGAGCACATCAAAGGGAATATTACTATCCTTGTTAAGAACAAACTCAAACCTTAGCCAAGTACAATAAGGATGAGACAAGAGCTCAAAGGATTTTAATAGAATCTATCAAGGACTCTCTCATTCCTTATGTCTCCAAACTTGAAACATCAAAAGAAGTCTATGATAAACTAGTAGAGCTATTCTTGGTAAACACAGTTGGAGAAGTGATATCTCTATGAAATTAATTGTACAAAATGAAGATATCAAAGGAATGAATAGATCCATACTTCATGAAGATTTATGAGATGATGGATCAACTTCAAGAGCTATGAGAAGTCATGTCTGATAGAGAAATGAAAACCATAGTACTCAATGCTCTACCTGATGATTGGGGCAACTTCACAGCAAGCATATATGCAAAGAAGGAAACTACCCCACTAAGTGAATTATGGTCTGTACGCAATATAGAGGAAACTAGACTCAAAGCAAAAGAGGATGTTGGATTAAAGGAGCAATCATTTGCAACCATGGCCAAGAAAAGGGAAAAATTGGCAAATTTGGTCCACAAAGAAACAAAAATAGAGATATGTCCAAAATCCAATGCTTTGGATGCCAACAATATGGACACTACAAAAGGAATTGTCCAAAACTTAAGAAGGACAACAACAACAAAGGAAAAAGGGAAGAAGCTCACATGACTCAAGAGGTGAAAGAAGAAGAAAAAAGCAAAAGAAGGAAGATCCTCCGGATCTTTACTATGACTAAGTCTAGTTTTTTACTTCAAGTCTTCTTTCAAAGTTTTGAGTAGTATAGGAGCATGTAGGAATAGAATAAAATTGCATGGCTAGAAACATATTCTAGAATCTAGAAGCATGATGTACATAGAATACTCATGTAGAAGGAGCATTTATAAATAGAACAAAATGCATGGTTAGAAATATCTTCTAGAATATAGGAGCATGGTAGATATAGCTCAAGATATTCATGTAGAAGGAGCATACCTAGTATAGGACCTCATCCACAATGAAAGAAAATTGAGCATGATTAAGAATCTTAGAAGACCTCCATCATCAAAAAGGAAGAAACATTTGTAGGGTAAGGGTCTTCAAGATCCTCTGAAACAAAAGCAGATGTCTCATTGGGAGTACCATTAATGGGATTCAAGAAAAGGATGATATGCAGGCAAGCTAAGATGAAGCAAGAAGGGCCACACCAAGGAGAACCAAATGAAGCTGAGATGATCAAAGGAGAATCAAGATGAGGTATGTATGCATCAAAGTTTAGTCATGTTATCATATGTATATTATTGAGTCGTGGGAATGGTTCTATGACATATTCAAGTATGAAAGAATCTCTTTCACCAGTGACATGCTCGAAGGCATGCACTACAAAGCAACGAAGGTAAAAAAAAAGAAATACTTACATAAGGAGTATAAGATTGCTGACTAAGAAGCAAGTGAAGAAGGAATGCTTACTAGTCCTAGAAGCAAGCAATGAAAAAGTGTTCCTACAAGGAGCATAAGGTGGTTGACTAATCTATCCAAGAATAAGCAAATGAAGAAAGAGATCAAGCATGTGAAGAACACCATGATCACTAAGAATCACTATCTGACAAGATTCATTAAAGACATCTCCTGAAAGAAGGCATGACGACTCTGACAAAGGAAGGAAAAAGATCATAGGACCCTTGACACCTATGAAGGCATTGGAGACATGAAATGTGCAGATAACTGATTCTACTCTACGAAGATGTCATGATGAAGAAGCCATCCAGCAAAAGCACCATTTATTGTTGAAGCAATATCAGGATGAAGTCATGAAGGGCTACTAAATTGAAGCATGTAAACAAGAAAGTACAACAAAGTATCAATGAGAAGAGTATTCCGAAGCATGGATAGATGAAAAAGGAGTAGCCAAATGACAAGAAAACCTGATATATGTCAAGATGACCACTTTCCACGAAGGAAGAAATGACATGACAAACCATGAAGGAAAGTGATCAATGGATGGTTCCCTACCAAGAGGAAGTTCAAACAAAGACTTCATGACATGAAAGGAAAAAATGAGATCAAGCAGCTATAGGACCCACAAAGAAGAAGTTGTTGATAAATGGAAAAGTCCCTAGCTAAGAGGGAGTTATAAAAAGTTCCCAATTACAAAGGAACTTTGACAAGTACCTTGTCAAAGGATACTTGAGCATGTCTTCCCCAATTGAGAGGAAGAGATAGAAAGAACATTCTTGTCTTCACTTGGGAAGAAAGAATGCGAGGATTGGGTAATCATTTGGCATCTTATACTCTTTGAGGATGTGCAGGGCATCCAAGACAAGAGTAGGTAAGAGCGCCAATATTCTTTGAGGGATGGGAACCCAAGATAAGAATAGTCCTAGAATGTCATACTCAGTGAACACCTGGGTGTGTATGTACCTTTAGAGACAATGGCTAAGGTGTCTATAAGTCATTGGTCTTGCCAACATTGTGCTCTGATATATTGAGAGATATAATGTGAATTCTTCAAGATTGAAACATAGCCAAACACCTTGTAATGTTGTATGAATACCTCCCTAGTTAAGAGGGAGTGTTGAAGGAAATGTAACTAGGTTCGGTCTTCATAAATGTACTTTTGCTATTTGTATTTATTCAAGAAAAGAAATATTATTTTTGTATATGTCAATGAGTTTCTTTCTCATTGAAATAGGTCTAGCAATGTTAAAGTGCTACAGGTGAGTCAAAGAGTCAAAATAATTATGTTTAAGACCTTAAGGGCATGTTACACTAGGTATACTTATGCATTAGAGTCAAAGAAGACACCTCCAAGCAAAGTCAAGTATCCTCCAAGCAAAGGCACCATCAAAAGAACCCATCTGTAGCAAAGAAGACAAGTCCGCCCACAGTCAACAAGTCGGCCTAAAGGAATGACAAACCTCTATATATAGAGGTTGTCCACTCCTCCAACCTCAAGCATTCATTCCTCTGAAATCAATGAGAAAGGAAGACGAGTTAAGGATGAAGATAAAGCAAAGAAAAGGAGCCTTTAGTGCAGTGAAGAAGGAGGAAGAAATACCGAGCCTTGGAAGTCTATTCCAGGGCTAAATACAGTCACACGTGTGAAAAAGGAGAGGGTCTCCCTGCTGTCATAAGCAACCCTCTATCACAGTCAAATAAACTTCATTGTTTGTGCTAGATAATTAGGTCATAAGGCCTCTCACTCAAGCGAAGAAGGATACCACTTAAGAGAAGAAGGAAGAGGTCAATCTCACAAGAAATCCCCTCACACGTGCGAATAAATAGGGTTGCACTATTGTAATAACAAGTCTGCAACTATATCTCAATAAAGAGCTCGGTTGGGCAAGAGAGAAAGGAATCCTTATGTGTATTAAGGATCAAGGATAAAACATCTCTTCTAGAGCTTACATAACAATGTCTATCATCAATGTCCAGAAGAGGAAGGAGGACGAAATACCGGGGAACGAAGTGCCGTAAGAAGGAGGATGAAGTGCCGAGAAACAAAGTTCAGGAAGAAGGAAGGATTTGACTTGTGCTTGGAGGATATGCTTGTCAACGGTCTAGGGTTTTTCATTGATCAATAAGAAGCTTCAATAAGAGAAACTTACGGAAGGGTTTTCCTCTCTAAGAGAGAGGGGTTTTTCCCTTGCAGAGAGCCAATATCTTGTGTTCTTGTTCTTATGTTTTTGGTAGCAGTTTGATGAAGTAAACACACATGCATTAATAATAAGAAGAAGAAGATTAAGCTAACAAGATAAATTGAAAAAGAGCTTCACAAATTGTTATCATAACAAGAAGAATCACACTACACATAATTTCCCTAGATTCTTCAACACGTGGAACAGTCGGATATGGGTTGAAATACACTCGAGAATATGACATCAAATTGATCGGATTCACAGATGCAAATTGGGTAGGTAGTTCAGTAGACCAGAAAAGTACCTCTGGGTATTGCTTCAACGTTGGATCATGAATGATCTCATGGTGTAGCAGGAAGTAGAAGTCAATAGCTCTAAGCTCAGCTGAAGCAGAGTATATGGTAGCCATCACAGTTACGTGCAAAGCCATATGGCTTAGAAAACTGCTTGCGAGTCTATTCAAAAAGAGGATGGAAGCGACTAGTGTTTTCTGTGATAATCAGAGTTGTATCAAACTCTCTGAGAATCCAATATTTCATTATCAGGTGAAATACATTGATATTAGATGTCATTGTGTTCAGCGTGGGGCAGTAAAACTGCAGTATGTCTCCATAGGAAATTAGGTAGCATACGTACTCACGAAATATCTAGGAAGAGAAAAGTTCATCTAGTTCAGGGAGCATATGGGTATGGTAGAGAACTCATTTCAGTAGTAAAAACATATGGTTTCTTAGTTGCGGTAGCAACAGATGAGAGGGAGTTGTCGTACAAATTAAGTGGTGGCAGTGGCAGGGTCGTCAACAGTACAAATGAAACATTTCCACAGTAGTTGATGGGAAGTGATGTTAGACATCAACAATGTAGAGGGAGATGTTACAAACTCAGGGTAATGCTTCAATATGTTGCATTACTAGATCACATTCCTCACTAAGAGGGAGTGTTGATTTTTAATAGCATCGGATGTTCTCTAAGCCTCAAATTTTGCAGGGAGGCTAGGACACATGTATTCCACAATACCCATAAATAAATTTTGGAAATTCCACCAAAAAATAATTTCATTAAAATAATTAATTATTTTTAATGGGCGCCTAGGTCTAAACTTAGGAAATTAAAATAATTAAAGGGTATTAATCAAGTTGAAGGTGAAACTTCTAAAAGAAGACGAAGATCAAGTCAATATGATATGATCCATTGATTAGAATCTAACATGGGTCGTTGATTACTCAACTGGAGGATTATAAGAAGGACTTCGATGGGCATTTGGAAAACACACCATGTAGATACTTAGTTGCCCAAGTAAGATCGATTTTCTCACTGGTCAAAGTTCGGTGAGAGGAAATCGAATCAGAGGGAGAGTTGCAGGAGAGAAGGAGAGAGGGTATCAACATCAGTCTAGAGTGTAGGAGCAGAAAGAATACGTAGATTAGAGGAGGGATAACGCAAAGGGAGTGATGTTGGGACTACGTAGTTCCTACGCAGATAGTGACACAGTGAGGGCAACAAGTCCTCACCAAAGTTAGAATCTCGCTGTGAAGCGTAAGAATATTGTATGTAAATTATCTCACACAAATTCCTCTTCTATTCTGCTGGTTGTATCTTGTACATGAGATTTTGTTGAAGATCAATAAAGAAACCCTCATTCACTGCATCAATTTTCTCGCATTGGGTTTTTTCGAGGATAATTGTCCAAAATATAACTATCTCATTGTGATTATACTTGTGCTACTATTTTTCTTTGCATTTAATTTCCGCACTATTTTAATTGTGAAGGCTATAGAAGAATTTATTTTGATATTTGTTGTATAAATACTGTGAATAACTAATTCCTGAATTAATAAATAGAATAAATAATATCAGTCACTGCAGTGGGATTTCTATTAAATTTTTTTCACATTTATCATTCTGTTGTACAAGCTTACCTTTAAATAAGATACACCTTGCATGTCCTCAAAAGCAATGGAGGCGATAGTAGACATTGCAAATTGGTATGCCTCACCAAGTGGCACCTTCATTAGAGTGTTTTGTGGAGAGAATCCTCTGCATGTCTTACCAAGGTATGCCACTAAAAAATTGATCATGCAAGAAGTATCATACCATCTTGCTACAGGGTTTTCAACAACATTGTATAGGAAGAAGAAAGCACCATGACCCACTATTCCTTTACAGATCGGATTATACGAAATAAACAACTTGAAAGTTGCAGATGCCAAGGCAAAGGACATAGTTAAATTTTAATTCGACCTTAAGGACTTTAATCCATATGTTCCCCGCAGTATTTTCAAGGACCACTGTATGAAAGTTTACTTTTTGTGGATCGACGGGGCATTTCATTGGCTAGAGGAGGATCCTTGGAGGTACTGCTACAATGCCTCCAGACCCAATGAGCCGATCAGTATAAAAAGGACTTCACAAGCTTCTCCATAGACAATGACAACTCTGGAAGCAACAACAACAGAAGGCAACAATCCTGTGCACGACAGGAAAGAGGAAGATTGCTAACAGTCTAGAGGGAGAGAAAAGTTACAAAATGAAAGAAGATCCTCTTCTCATGAAAGCGACTTTAGCAGCATAAGTAAAGAGGAAACAAAGGATGCAGAGAGAAGAGTGAAGGAAGAGAGAGAAGCGGAGGTTGCTTGAAGCAAAACTCAAGCTGCAGGAGACAAATAATAAGATGAAGGACGAACAAGAGTTGAGCAGGAGAGAACGAGAAGAGAAGCATAAACAGGGTGAAGAACAAAGGCAAGGCGCGATGACAGAGGAAACAACACCGATACATGTTGATGAACAAGTATATCCAGCAAATGAGGAGGAAGGTGAACAAAAGCGAGATCGAAAGCTTTCTCACTAGTTTGAGCAATTGATCAAAATGATAGACATGGAGTTGGAACATGAGCCACAGAATGAAGATCTAGACCTTATGTCAAGAGCACCTTAGGTCATCTCTCAGTCTCCACCACCTCCAACAACAGAGCTAGCCCCGACCGAGCAAGGAGATGTTGTTCTCCCCGACGATGATCCGATCATGGATGTGTACAATTTATCATTTGATGAGTTCCAAAAGAGGATTGTACAAGAACAAAGGAAGCACTTTCCGAATGATCATGCATCACCTGCATTCATAAGAGAAAGGGTGATAGTGTTAGACACCAAGAAGCATCCAACTACCACTACCGAATCCAACTTGGCATATGTAGGAGCAATGAGATCAACTGTTTAGTATTTGACGACCAAGAATGAGAAACTGGCACAGAACTTAGAGGCTGCCAGGCAAGAGGCAGAACAACTCCAAGAAACAGTGCAAAATGCAGTTTTCACATTGGGGGAGATGAGATCAATGATCCTTTCTGAAGTATCAACACTTGGATAAACCATGCAAAAGCTATATCACGGGTTTGTCATCGTACATAGAGCAATTTTCCATTTGCATGGCTTACAACAACAAAGCAAAGGGTTTGTTAAAACTCTCAAAAACATAAATCTTCCATTGCCTATGTACAAGTGTGGACAATGCGATACAAAAGGGGCCCCACTTGACTTAGTGAAGAAAATGAAGCCATTGGAAGAGCTGGAGAAAGCGAAGGTTCAAATGTTGATTCAAAACGACAAGAAGCTTGCCTCATCCATTGGCAGCATACACGACTCATATATGTGGTTGTACAATAGTTTGGATGCCTTGGTGAGAACACACCAGATCCCATCAATTGGTTCACTCACTAAAGCTAAACCCAAGAACCAAGTCCGGCAGGAGGTCGAAGAGTACATGGAGTAGCTAAGACATAATGCCACCATGGAAGACTTGGAGTTGAACGCACACAACATGCAGAAGTTCATTGGTGGTCCTGTAAAAGTAAAAAAAATGTTGCTCATGTTTTAGAACAAGTTGGATACAAGTTCCAAGACAACGTACCCGGATGCCATGGAAGTTAGAGTCTAAGCTTGATTGGGAAAATCTGAGGCAGAAAAGGTTTTGTAGGAACTCCATGATGGACTAGCTGGTGGACATTTTGGAGGAGATACAACAACACATAAAATCCTGCATGCTAGCTATTACTAGCCAAATTTGTTCAAGGATGCACATGAATACGTAAGGAAGTGAAAAATCTGTCAAACCGCTGCTAGTAGACAAAAGAAACCTACATTGCCATTACAACCAGTCAACATTGAACAACCATTTGAGCAATGGGGACTGGACATAATAGGTGAGATTGTTCCTCACTCTTCAAAGCAACATAGATACATCCTCACATCAATTGATTATTTTACTAAATGGGTGGAAGGAAATCCACTAAAGGTAGCCAATTCTGAGAACATTATCGAATTTATTGATCAATTTATCATTACCAGATTTGGCCTGCCAATTGCCCTGATGTTTGATAATGCATCTTACTTCACAGGCAACACTATGACATAATTCGCTTTCAAAAGAGGTTTCAAACTTAAGTATTTTGCTAACTATTATCCTCAAGGAATTGGTTTAGTAGAATCAACCAATAAAAATCTCATTAGGATCATGACATAATTCTCTTTCAAAAGAGGTTTCAAACTTAAGTATTCTACTAACTATTATCCTCAAGGAATTGGCTTAGTAGAATCAACCAATAAAAACATCATTAGGCTCATTAAACGAACTATTGATCACAGTCAAAGAAACTGGCATAAAAATTTAACATTTGCTCTATGGGAAGATCGGATAACACAAAAGGCCTTAATAAATACTTCTCCATTTAATCCGGTTTATGGGAAAGAAGTTGTTTTTCCTACAAATATAGCTATTCCCTCTCTAGCCCTAGTTCAATTTATTGAAGAAACTCCTTTTTCTTCTTTGTAATTAAGGCAATCACAAATCCTCAAACTCAAAGAAGAAAGAGAGAAAGCCAAAATCATACATGCCCATCATCAATAGTTAGTTATATCTTCCTTTGATGCAAATTCTGTTGGCCAAAAATCATTTCAACTTGGAGACCTTGTATTGAAGTGGGATAAAGCACATGACGAAAAAGATAAGCATACCAAATTCCAAAGAATTTGGCTTGGACCATTTCAGATTACAGAACAAATCAGACCATCAACGTTTCTATTGAAAGATTATCAGGCAAGAGAGATTCTCTGCTCGTGAATGGGCAGATTTTGAAAAAATATTTTTCATAGGAGACAACCTCTTTTATCCCCTGTACACTATCGCATTTACCTTCTTTCATTTTTATGCTTTCTAAAAAAATAGATGTTGAATAATATAACTATTGGCCTTATATTAAATCTTTGGAATTATATATATACTATATCTATATATTATATAATATATTATATTATATATATATTTTTTTTTTTTAAGTGTGATTATTAAGGAAATAATTATAACATTTGAAAATTAGCTAAGTTCTATCTCCTTGAATTTTTTTTTTCCACCAAAATTATTTATTCTTTGAGAAATCTCTAACTTTATAAAAAACTTTTGTTCTACTATTAGTTAAGAAAAATATATTTAACAAAGTAAAAACCCTTTGCAGATAAGCATCTTCAACTCTATAATTGTTATTCAGAACCCTTAAGGAGCCAATGATGCTCCCTATCCAGTAAACTTTTCTATTTTTAGATGTAATTCTAAAATATACTAAAACTTAAAAGATAAGAGGTCTCATCAAGAGCTTGCTTACCATGTCCATAGGGAAATAATACACTGACATTGCCAATACTGCATACCAAAACAAGGTAATGGCTTGAGATTATTTAATCTTAAGACAACGGGTCTCATCACGAGCCAACTTGTTTAGTTGAATTACAACCAGTGAATGACGTGGTCACTATTTTGGCCACCAAACCAAGACAATGACTTTTAAATAATAATAATAAAAAAAATTGCAAAAAAAAGATTGTTTAAAAAGAAAATAAAAGAATAAGTATATAATTTTGGATTTATCTCTAAAAACTGCACTCTTATCTGGATGGGACACTGAATCATTGCTGGTTAAAAGTTAACCCTATCGAAGCTATGGACACCTGCTGGAAATAGAGGCTCTACCTGTGACAAATGAGTACATTTAAAAGCTGATCTTCAGAAGCCCCCTACTTTATTTTTAAACTAAGTAAAGACTGATATAGGCAAAGGAATTTTCACTTTTAAGAGGATATCAAATGAATTGTAACTAGGTGAGTTTGTTTTTATTTAGAGAAATGTTACTTATCTTAAAATTCATGCGATTCCAATTTCCTGAACTATCTTTACTTTGAAAGTTTTAGAAATTTCAAAATTATCAGTTATCACTTGTTCTTCTAGTGAATTGCCAATTGTTGTATTGTTCAACAACTCCCAAATTTATTATATAATAGTTAGTATTGTATTAATAAATGGGGACTCTTCAATTTATTTTTTTCTTCAAAAAACTTAGAAAATAAGAGCTTGCCTTTAAATCCATTCAGAATAAAACCTTAGATGGACTTAAGATATTAAGCCCGGTCACTTTATAACTAAGCATTCCCTCTTTATCGCAAATCGCATGACCCCAAAGTAACAAAGGATATTCATATGTTGGAGTCTGTGAAACGCGATAAAAGAACCCCCTTAGAAGACCGAAGGTAGTGTTAAGCTCTTTTATAAACCTTAAGGCTTAAAGTATTATTTATAATATGATTTACTTATTGCATCACGACTTTTACAAGGGCGCAAACATTCAAACCATAAAAAACTGTGAATTGCGATATGGTCCGGACCCAACGAAATAATAAAAATTGTTATAACTTGAAACAAGTCCAACCTATCATGAATATCTGTTTCAATGGAATAATCATCCATTTAAGGAAAATAGTTCAAAAAAGCTAAAAGAATGCCACTCATCGCAAATTGCAAAAATACCAAAAGCGACTTTAAATTGGTCTATTCCACATAACCCGACATCACTGATTTGCAATATTGCGATAAAGCCATTTATCGCAATCGCTTGATCGATATCGCACTTAAAACATGCCAATTTGAAATATCATTTGGAAACTTGCGATGCAATGGTTTGATAAGACATTAAAGCAAATCACACCAAGGCCATAATGAGTAGTTAATAAAGTTTAACCGCAGTTACTTTTTTCACTACTCGAGAAGATTAATATCTTTTTACCCGTCTTGAAATAAAAGCTTCATCTTAATGTCGTTTCAGAGTTTATTATGTTATTGTGTTTCCACTTTCATTGTCGCTCTGCGTTTCATTCTGTTTTGTCCATTGCCAAAATTTTAGGAAATTTCCAAATAAAACAACGCCCAAGAAAATGGTTAAGAAAGGAAAGAAGGTTACAAAGGCTACTGCATCTGAAGATTCGGACATGCTTCCATTGTTCTACGATACTACATGCAACAAGATGGCGGAACTACTTCATGGGAATCAATGTACAATCTATTGGAAGAAGAAAACCTAAGGATCCTGGTAACTAAAGCAACAACAGATGCCGAGGTCTCATCCGAGGCTTTTTATTTTGAAGCAGCATGTTGTTTCCTGCATATATAGCTGCAAGGCCTAAAATATTGCCATACACTGATATGGTAAGATGGATCATCGACAATGTGGACATTTCAAACAGAACATTCAAGAATTCTAGGCATAAAGTCATGGGGTCATTTAAACCAGATAATCTACGTCGAATGTATCATTTGCCAGAACCACAAAAGCTATATGACAAAGCCTTATTGGCATTATGATACAAGTGTTGTCCTTGATGCCAACTCACTCATAGGTCAGTTCAGTTTTGATAAAATGCAACTCTTAGTGTAACAGGTCTATGCATAGGTAACATGGCGTTGTTACAAAAGAACAGAAAGATGGAACTAAGGTCTACTGATCAGAATAAAGAAGTTGAAGGAAAAGGATGGTGTAAAGCAGTTTAAGATGTATACGTAGGTCCACTTAGTCAAAACATCATATACACGCTGGTTCACAAAACAAAAAGAGCATATACGTATACACGCACTTTCACAAGAGGAAAAACGCGTATATGTTGGAAAATCAAGGAAATTCAAGAGTAAATTATACCAGGGGTCAATACCATGGTATTAGCCCACAATATTGAGTGGAGTAATGATTATTTGATCCGATCCAAGAATACCATGGGTCCTAAGTGGTTTTGGTCCAAGGTATTGAGAAAGGCCAAAAACTATATAAGGAGGAAAAGATCAAAAGGCCAAAGTGTGCAAGTGAAAAGGGTTTCTCAGGAATACTTCTATTTGAAGTATATTTTATGTTGCAGGGGCTATATTTGTGATTTGATCTGAAATATTTAGTGCACCTTGAATTCAATGTTGGATTAGGATAATGAGACCTAAAATGACTTATCATTGAATGATTTGATATTGGTTGGGCTAGATCTGACTGCATACACTTGTTTTATTCTTTAAATGTCATGATCTGGGTTTGTCTGAAGTCTGAAATAGCAGCGAAGTTGTGAGTTAATATTTGCAGATCTATACGTTGGTTCGCCTCGGTAAAAGCGTGTATACACATAGGTTTGACTCTTCCAAGTGGTGTATACAAAGGAAACGCCTATTCTTCAGAAATGATTGGTCTATCTGATTAGTTATGCTGTTTTAATTTTGTCTATCAATGAAGTCTTCTTAGATCTCAACGTAAAACTGAATGTCTAAGTGAGAAGGGTTATCTCTACTATTGCCTGTGTAAAGCTCTATAAATTGACAGTACATGTTCAATATATTGCTAGTTGATACAAACTTGATTCAGAAGTTTTATCTTTCAGTAGTTTTGAGGGTTTCTGGGTTCAGCACAGTATTCTGGTGACAATGATCTAGCTGTTCAGATTAACTGATTATTGGTTGATGTAGTTTGAAAGTTCTGATGGGTCCAGTATGAAAATTTGATGAAACGAGGCCTTCATTTGTATTGTTGTGTACCAGGAGCATCCAGTCTGAAAATTTATGAAACGTGGTCCCTGGAGGAAGAGAGAAGGTCGTAGCGTTCTATAGGCCGGCACCTACGTACTAGTAAATACATTGGCTAGTACAAGAGTTAGGGGGTTGTAGCTCCCTTCTAGTAGAAGCTGGAAAACGAGAGAAGGTTGTAGCCTTCTGCAGGTGGGTGCCTGCATACTGGTATGAGTCTGCACCAGTACAAGATTGTAAACATATTTTCTTAATATTAAAAGAAGACAGAGACGACAACAACATGTGGTTTTTTCTCCCGCAAGGGTTTCCACCTTAAATCTTGGTGTTCATGTGTGTTGCTTATGTACGATGGTTTATTATGTTTTGACTGCACTGTTTAAAGATGCATTGACTGAAGTTCAACACATGATAAAATTGACTAAATCATAAGTTCTTTGGGTATACGCTAGTTTCTCTAATCACAGTTGCGTGTACACACAAGTTCACTTCACAGAAGTAGCGTATATAAATCTATTTTGGAAATGAAAAATTATTAAACTGTAATACTGATTCACCCCCCCTCTCAGTATTATTTCCAACAAGCCTTCATTGAGAACTTCACAAAAGAAAATGAAGACCCGCTAGACAACATGCAAAGTTGGAGGTTTGGCGCCAACAAGTTCAAGCGGGCGAAAATTGATATGTATCCAATTGCACCTGTCAACCCTGCATAATTTTGCAACCGCAATGTTGTGTAGACTATTTGGAAAGGCAGACAGTACCAAGTTTTCTATTGAATGGGTTCCATTAGTTGATGCAACCGTTAATTCTATCATTATGAATTGGAGCAATATTCTATCAGATAATTTGGCTGTCCATTAGAGAATACAAATAGAAAAGAATTATCACCTTTAGGGTTATCCCTCCTTTTTATATGAGTGCATATGTGATGGATGCTATATGTTTATGTTCAAATTTTCCAAATATGGGCTGGAAATGGACTCTATAGGACCCTACTCCTATCCATATTTATCATAAGGTTGTGTGGGAATCCAAATTTAACTCCCACTTTTACAAAATCTGTCATGGCATTATGTTGCCAATTCACCAAACTATTTTTGATAAGAAATACCCCAGGCTATCAGACGACGCTGAAACAAACATCTTGTCAGTGGCAAGATGGTTTGGCGAAGAGTCATTTACTTATGTCAGAGTTTTTGGGAGTATTGCAGTTCCTCATGTTCTTCCATTATATGTGTTGATTTATGGTAGCATCCGATGTGATCTAGCCATGAAAATTGGTGGAGAGGCTAAAGCACATGAGATTTCCAAGACTTAGAAATGGTTTGGGCAGATTCTACCTGGTTTAGGAGATATTAAAATAATTAATATTTTTAATGGAGTTCCTAAGTCTAAACTTAAGAAAAATAAAATATTAATGAGTATTAATATAAAAATGGGTTAGAAGGTTCCAAAAGACATGGATCAATCCAAATCTAATTTTAGTCGTTGATTACAAATGTAATCTCGGTCATTTAAGGACCAACAGAAAAAGTATAAGAGGAGGCTTGAGGGTCAGTTGAAGAAAACACGAGTGATCAGTCATTCAATTTTCTAGAGCGGGGTTTCCTAAGAAAAGTCGAATTAGTGATAAGTTGCAGCGAGGGGCAATGAGTACTGGACAGAGAGGCAAAGATAGTGTTGAGAGACTAGCATAGAGGCAAAGACGCAGACGCGAAAGCCAGAGCAGGCCACACAGAGGCTAGCTGAGACAACGCAGACGCCAGAGGGCCTACGTCATCCACGTTGAGGGCAACAAGAGTGATGTAGAAGGTCGTAGAGGCTGCGCAGTGCCTCAGAGGGCTGACATAGGGGGTTTTGATGTTGACGCAAAGGCCAGGAGTGCTGACGTAGTGCTTCAGTTGTGCTGGAGAGGGTTTCGTGGGGCTGATTTTCTGAATATCTGCTTCCAAATAGAGAGGTATTATTGTCGGTTATTTTTCTCTGTCGGGTGAGCCAATTATGCACCTAATTGTACTCAAGGATATACTGCATAATAAATAACCCTCAAAATTGCTGCATCGGTTTTTCCAAGTTGGGTTTTTCCGGTGACAAGTTGTCCAAAAACAACGGTGTCACTTGTGTGTTTTCTATGTTTTTCAACGTGGTCTAGTTGTGGTGCTTTGACATGAAGTGACAACACTTTTTAACAAGCATAGTCTAACAAGGTCATAATTTTGCTAGGAAAACAATAGACATTCTAGCAAGATTTTGAAAAAATCTAGCATAAATTTTTGGAAATCCAAGTTATAATTGTCAAGCTTCACGATTTTGGGTGCAAAGACGCCGACTCCATTTCCACCATCAATAAAAAGATTAAAATAATCCCAAAATTAGATTTAAAAAAAAAAAATTCACCGCATTCTAGATAAAATTTAGCTATCAAAATAAAATGGTGACATCGTAGGCAATTGCTCGCAAAAATTTTGTAACATCATACGTCTCTAATAATTTGATAAATAATTTAAACATTGGAGTGTTTGAACTTCACACGGCCAGGACTCTCGTCAAGTCTATGCCAAAATCAATCGTTGCAAGCTTGATAATTATCCGAGAGCACTGAATCCGATCCAGCCGCTTCGTAACCGTGCTTAATGGCCTCCAGGACCTCCTTGGAGTTCCAATCATCGAACTTAAGCCTGAGTTCGACGTGACAGGGGATTTGCTCGAGCTTCTAAGATCCTCGAGAGTTGTAATTTTCGTAAAGTACGTGGCGGCACGTGGCCATCAAACTTAGTGTTTATTTTCCTTTTCAGTTGTTAAAGAAGGGCTCCACCGCTTCCAACTAGCCTATGTTGACAGGCCACATTGGGCTTTGCGTGAACGGATTTGTAGACCATAAAGGAGACGCATAAAGTAGGGCCTTTTTTGTCTCGCGCGAGTAGTGGATTGACAACTGCCCCACAATTAGCGGAATTTCCTATATCCCATAACTTGTGAAGTATGGCCACGGCAGATGACGTGTACGATCTTCACCTCAAGAAAGAAAGAAATAAATGATTTCACCTCAATGTTTATGCTGTCCAACGTGACTGACATTATCTAAGTGCGATGTTGAAAGGAATCTTTAGTATTTACGCAATTTATGAGTGTTAAAGGACTCTGCATCGCTGGTCTGAAGCATAACCATTCTGGATGAGGAGGATTTACAGTGCACGGCGAAGAATATAGGATTCAAACTAGTTCCTGCAGGTCGCCAGGCGAAGAAGTTAGAATTCAAAATAGTTCCTGCAACTCGCCAGGAGAACAATATAGACTTAAAGCTAGTTCCTGCAGATCGTCAGTCAATTTAGGTAAATACAGCTGTTGCTTAAGAGTTTCAGAAGTTTCTGTTAAACCTTAATCGAAGGATTAATGCATGTTGTTGGAAACAGCAATAAATATTTCTCGTCATAATTTAATTTCACTTTAGGTGAAACGACCATTAGAAATTGTTGGATGTGCATCCGCTTACAATTGGGAAATTTAAATCCTTAAGAATTTACACTCCGTTACAAATTCGATACGTCCGACTGAAAATTCTAAATGTTATTTCATCTTGAGAAATTCTTTAATGAATCCTTCTGAGCCATCATACCGCTAGAGCAAGCATTTAGTAGTGTCAATCCTGTCACTTTTCATGGCCTATGTATGCTCCTAATTTATATCATTTTTTTTTTTTTTTTTTTTTTTT